>JAVQKC010042770.1:0-26844 GCA_036025475.1 Philypnodon macrostomus
CCAAAGTAAGTGTGTCCAGGGTCCCATAGGGGTCATAAACATGGGGGCGCTATAGAGGCATTCTTTATTTGACCTCTGTAATGTGCCTATGTACATTAATTATACAATTGCCCGGATCAATGTGACAACATTCATGAGATTTTGTTTATTCAATAAAAGTGCATCAAAATATGAATTAGTGAATTACTTAACTGTCATTAATCGAAGACGTACCAAACTCAATCCAGTTCTGCATCTTCATGATATGTACCTGTGTGAAAAATATACAGCAAAGACTTTTTGAGTTATTGTGCTCACAGTTTTGGCCCATTATTAATTAATTACTTAATTAATATTCATCAAAGAAGTACCCAAATCGATACAGTTCGGCGTCTTTATGGTATGTACCTGTGTGCAAATGTTGAAACTGATCCGGCTGTTAGTTTTTGAGTTATCGCATTCACAGCTGTGGACGCGGATGCGGACGCAGACGAACACCGACGTGATTCCATAATATCATCGTTTTGCCGAAATAATTATGTAGGTCAGATTGAGGGTTAGCCTGAGCTGAGCTGAGACTGAGCACGCCGCCACTATTATCTGACCTGACCAAAACATTCATAGACTAGTGAATATGTAACACCATCTGGGTATATACTTTCAGGTAAGATTTATGGTCAAAGGAAGATGTTGATGCCACCGTCATATTACAGCATATTACATGACAGTAGCCTATTTAAATAGAACCAGATGATAGTTCTAGTGTACTCTGTAATCTCACCCCCAAGTAATCTTTTTGTGATTAGTATATAAGAAAACATCTGTGGTAGTGTATAGGGTGCAAGCTGAGGGACTGGTTAGAGCTCCTGCTTCTCGGCTATAGGAGGTTGTAGGTGCCATTTCTAGCTTCCTCCCACTAGCCAAAGAAGAGTTAACAGAATATGTGAATCTCTATGCTTGTCTGCCAGTGTATGTCTGACATATCTAAGTAAGTATAGAAAACATTCTGATTGAATTTTGAGTTAACCCTGAATGTTTTTTTGTTGAGGACAAGTAAAAATGTTAACTTGAGTTTTACAAACACACTATACACACACTATATTATATTGTTAGTGGGGGTTGGCAGCACACCTACTGGTTTATATAGCATTTTCTTTCTCAACAGTAGTGTTTTTTCTCAATTTACAGTGTATTGTTGAAAACGCAACAGAACGACTTCTTGTGTTCACCACTATTGTCTAAATGCCTCCCCATTATGTGTCTAATTAGTGCACTTAAAGACAAAAAGCCCCCTAAAGTGAATGCACCTGCTCCCTCCCTCCTCAGGTAACAGGTAAGGTCATTCACACGGATACATCATATTCTCGGGAGGTTGTGGTGAATACTGGTAGGCTTCTAACAGCTCACTTCACACCAGCATGCTCTTTCCTCATGTCCATTTATCCCGTTCCTTTTTCCTGCTGGGGGGTTTGTCTTGTAAGGCCCTGGTGCTTTGAGTCAGACCAGAGAGGATTTCCTCAAGGCGACAGTGGCTTCAGTGGATTCTTATAAATCATACAATTAGCTTTGGACTGCTAATCAACAGTATGGACGCACAAACATGCTTTGGTTAATATGTTCCATCGAGTTTCTTTCTGTGTCACCGTTGAGTGAATTTTAGTTACAGCTGGTAAACCATGAGTAGTTAACACCAAGCTTATTTTATGTGTGTAGTGTGGACCGACTTGAAAACAATGACAGAGGCACTTGTGTCCACTTCCTGATTGTCCTGTCTTGACTGGACTTGATTTGTTGTTCTGAAGAAAAACAATACGGTAACTTTTACAGCCAGTTCTATATCATGTGACGGGGTTCAGCCTTGTTTAGATGAATAAATCACTGAGATGGATGTGAAATAGTCAGGAGTGGGATTCAACGTGAGATTCAACCACAGTCAATGTAGTGATAACAGCTCTGGCACTGTGTACTCCTGTTCAACAATCATCACTCATTAGATGCAGTGTTTTAGCCAAGACCACTGGAACGGCAGGTTTCCACTAAAGCAGTCGATGACTCGCTTACTGATGAAGCATGAAGCGCTTGTATGAGGTAACTGTTTATGCTTTGGATAGTGTTGCATTGGAAACACAAGCTTCTTCAGAAGTTTACCAGTAAGCTGCGGCTCAAGAAACTTGCCTAACTGGGACCAGGAATACTATGTATATGTAATGCTAAGACACAGACAAATGAATGTCTGTGTACAGAGGGTGAAATTGTTCTTTTAAGATAAAGATAAGCTAAAACTGGATCATTTCCACTAGTCTGGCCAGTCAGATCAATTCTGCTGGGACAGACTGGGCTGTATATCCTGACACAGTTCTATATGTCTATCCAGAGTAATTGTACATTGTTGCAGAATTAAACTAATTACCAAATTCAAACATATAAAAAGGTATACATTTAAAATTATTTTAATGAAACATAATTATAAGAGTTTGAATTCTGTCTAGAAGACATTTCTTGCTGGTTATATGACACAGACAGAACACATACGCCACAGTATAGCTTTACTGCTGAAGTGTAAGGTGTAATTGCAAAATGTCTGAACCATTGTAGTGTGTGGCACCATTGTCAGCGACAGTTGAAGTGATGTCTTTGGCTCCTGCTGACATTCCATGTGTCAAAGGTGGAGTCACTGGGGATCAATAACCCTGCTGGTTTTGTTAATCCCACTCTGTCTGAGGCACAGAGGACTGTGTTTAATGACACAGTGCCACAGGGACAGCTGCCTCACACCTGATTTTAATAACACACCCAAACTCAAGTGCTGAGCTGTAAATGATGCTGCAGGCACAACTAAAGCCAGCGTTGTCCGCCTGGTGTCCTGTCAATAAGCAGACGTCTTCATGAGCGCTGTGTTGTTGGTTGTATCATATGGGCAGAGCAGTGCTGACATGGCCCTGTTGTGTCAACAGCTCAGGCACGGGCTGCTGGAAAGTTCCAAAACAGCCAGAGGCACTTATTAGAGACACGTATAAGTGTGATGTTAGGGACTGGAGATGATTAGCAGGGTCTGAAGACGGACACTTAAACAGCACTCAACCATAGTCATTACATATCAGCCTAGTATTAAAGGTACAGTGGGGATGTTTCATTAAATACAGTTAGATGTGTAATTATAAAGTAAGACATGGCACTTTGGGGGAGGGAAAACACCCAGTGCAGAATTGAAATGCAACATGGAATATTGGAGCAGTTCAGACAGTTAGAGCCAGAAATATATCAACAGATATAAAATTACATTAGATATGACAAAACTCCACTTTTAATAGATTTACTGGTAACTTGTTGAGTTGGTCAGAATGAGAGACAAAACAGCAGAAACCCTCCATAACCATAAAAGAAATGTTCTTTTGACACTGAAGCCAAAATGGCAGCAGGTGATTTGTCTTGTTAGGGCCACATCCATGGGCAGCTCACATCAAAAGGCCTATTAATTGAGGGGACAGATTGGGGCAAAGAGATTAAATGTGGTGTAAAAAAGTATTGAAAGAGGCATATTTCTCAACTAAAAAGAGCCATCTGGTAGCACTGTCACTAATTTCCAATTGATTGTAATTACGCTGGAACACACATACAAACCCAGGGTCACTTCAATCTGTTGTGAAGTGACTGTAAATACACTGTGACATTTAACCAATGACTACTTAATCCAGGGGCAACTTTGATCAGTGAATTGACTCAGGGACAAGATAACATTTACATGTTTTGGAAATATGGAAGTATTAACAGTACCGCGGCACGACTGTTGACCTACATTTGGGCTGCTTTGAAATTTGAATAATTGCACAAACAGAAAAGCCACTTGGTGAAATGGGTTAAGATTCATTTTTTGTGAGATGAATTCCTGGGAACATGCATAAGGCCAGAAATCCAAACAATTGCTGCAGCCTGCTTCTCATAACTTGCGTGACTCAATGGGTTCTCTCTTCTTTTTGTCTTTAAACGCCATGCTGTTTCGGAGGTTTTAATGCCAGCTGAAAAGCCAGAACAATCACACGTTTACTTTATCCAACAATGTCGAAAAGAAAAATGATATGCAACATGAGGCTGCAGATGGGACAGCGCCTGTTTCAAAAGCCTGTGTTTATTTTACAGCAATGCAGCTTAAAAGGGTCTGTATGAATTCTGTTTGCATTGGCCAGAAGTAAACAGGGAATGCAACTAAAGACAAAAATGTTCCATTAATTCAAGTGAGGCTTTCTGTCTATGTTTATATACAGAATAATCAAATTAAACACTGATAAAATCCCTTCAATATGTAAATATTAAGACAAGGTCAGAACTGCTGCTCCACATCGAATCCATGCCAGTGTTTTCCTTCAAGTCCCAGTCCAAGCATTGGAACAGGTTTAGCTCTGTCAAAAGCTTTAAAAGGCATTGAAACCTAAGCTCCGGTTGGGAAACCTTACCCATACTCCATAAAATATTAAAGTGTATGGGTATTTTGATGTGTATGTTAAGAGGACAGTATAGCTACATGTGCCCGTGTCTCCAAATGTATTTATAATGATAAGATTCAAACATTAAACAAGTAGGTGCAATAAAATTATTTATGAATACAATTCTTCTCAATATACTGTATGACCCAAAGCACATGATTCAGTGAATGGTGGGAACCACACAGCTTCAATACAGAAGAGGTGTGAGATGTCCGGGCCTCCTTACTCACACTGCTACAGACTCAATAGTCTATTGTCTCAGGCTAAAGTGGAACCTCAAACCTATAAGTCAAAGGTGGGGGTTGCAGATGAAGTCATCTCTGCAGGAGAGCTGTTTAGCCAGATACCTTCATTGCCAGGGAACACTTTCTGAATCCTGTTCCCTCAATGCCACTGTAAATCCTCCCACTGCTCTAGATGTGATAAAACTAACAATAGCTGAGCCCAGCATGAACTACATGTGATACAAATGTACATGCAATATGGATTTATTTGCTCAGCAGTCAAAACTTCTGTTTACAATCATATTCCCCCTTTGGAAACAATTACACACTTAAAAGAACATTTTGACATTCAACAAACCCTGTTATGCTTCATGCAAAAGCACAATGTACTTTGTATGAAGGGAGTGAAGTGGACACAGCTGGGGGCCTGCACTTCCTTTAAAGAAAATAAATATAGATAATATAAAGTGAAATATACAACATACCTCTTTCATTTTATGAGCATGCACGCCAAGCATGTAATTTACATGATTTCCAAAACAACAATACAAAATGATCGGTTGAGCCAAACGTGTCTGGTGCACAAATATTGGTCTTTGAGTTGTTTATTTGATATGTAGTAAATCTTTGCGATTTGAACCAGTTACTGAGTTGTTGTATTTATTGCTTTATCTTATGTAGAATGTACTTTGAGTTAAAAGGCTGCTGGGTCAGCTGCATAAACATGTCGCGTCCCATACGCGCGTAAAGACGCACACACAATCACTGAACCGATAAACCAAAGATCTGTTCGCCAGTAATAGGACTTTGTAGAGGAATGATCAGATGTAGTTAAGAAACAAAATACAGTTTTTGGTTCTGCTGGGTCACTTTTCCTCATTTTAAACTATTAATGTGCGTAATGGTGCCATGCGTAAAGTGTGTTTGATATTGCACACGTAAAGAATACTGTGATTGTATAATTGTGAAAAGTGATGACACAGTGGCACATGTCCACTAAGTATACGTGAGCGGACCTGCTGGTCCGCGCTGACGGGGGAAAGGGGAGTGGGCGGTGTTTATTGACTGGCAGTGGCACTACAGACACTACGGCCCCGTATATAAACTGGGAGGGACGTCAAACATTCTCACTGGGAACCACTACACACTGATGCTCCGACGCACGCTTGCATCACTGCAAGCAGTAGGGCACCAACACAGAACCAACCTCACCTCAAGCCCCTGACCGGCACGATGGATGGACATAAAGATCGCAGAATGACTCACTTGTGGATATTGACGTTACTTTTAAGTGTCTAACCTACACTGGATAACTCTTTTTGTCTCTTCTGGATACGGATTGTGCATCTGGATCTCGTCCTACTGGCTTTGGAAGAAGGATTATATTTATTTACACTTTGTGTCGTCAGCGCGTGTTTGGTGTCTCAACTTGGAATAGGGGCGTTTTTGGGGAGGACACAGATTTTCAAAGGATACGCACATTAAACTCTAAAGGATGGCCGTTTGGTTCACATCTGTCTTCATAATATCTATATCATTACTTACTCAGGTATTGCAATCATTTTTGTACATACTATAGTAGGCCACTATCTAATACTACCTTATATATATAGAATGGCCTAATAATATGATGTGTTCACCTGTCTAACTGTGCGCGCTCTTCTATAGGTTCTGGGAACAGGTGTGTTCGAGGTAGAGTTCCATCATTTTCAAAATACTAACGGGTTGTTGGCAAATGGGCTGAGCTGTGGAAAGAGTGGCTGCAGGACTTTTTTCACAGTTTGTTTAAAGAACTTCCAGACTGTGGTTTCTCCTGGTAAATGTTTATTCGGCAGAGCCACCACACCTGTTCTGGGTACAGACTCATTCAGCATCCAGCAGAACGCACGCCTGCGACTGCCGCTCAACTTCACTTGGCCGGTAAGTGTGTGGAGTAGAATTTCAGGAAAATTTGGAAATGCATAATCTTTTATTTTACATTTTAAAAGTAAATGAATAAAAAAAAATATGTTCAATATAAACGTCAACAAAAAATAACACTGTGTGGTTATTCTGGAAAATAAATTAAGCTTTGTCGTTTCGTCTGCACAGGGTGCTTTTTCTCTTGTTGTGGAAGCCTGGCATTCTCCTGCAACAGCGCAGCCTGGAGGTAAGAAGCCATGTTCACCACTAGAGGGAGCACCTCCTATGTTTGCACTGTATCACTGTTAACTATTAGTCCCACTTTTAGTAGATAGCTCTCATTACGTTTATATAATCAGGTCTTATTAAAACAGCAGTTCATTTCACATTATTATTAGGCATTTTTTCACCACACAAAGGCTGCGTTTAATAAAACTGAATGCATCTTCTTTCGCTTTCAGATACCACCAACCCTGAATTCTTGATCAGTTCTTTTACCATCCAAAAACAGTTGGGAATAGGGCATGAGTGGTCCCAGGAGGCACAGAGCGGGACGCAGGCGGAGCTAAGGTACTCATACCGGTTCATCTGCAATGAAAATTACTACGGGGACACTTGTTCCAAAATATGCACTCCGAGAGACGACCGTTTTGGCCACTACACCTGCAAGCCTGACGGGCTAATAGCCTGTCGACCGGGATGGAAGGGAGAATACTGCCAAGAACGTAAGCAAGAGTGAAGGGCACTTTCATTTGTGTGTGACGTGGAGAGTCAAAATAATGATTTGCCAAAAAATAAATAAATAGTCCCACATCAAGCAATACAATAGCCTAGAGCCTAAGCTATAAAATAATGCATTTCCATTTGTATTAACTAAATTAAGTTCAAACATTAACAGTAGCCTAAAGGTCCGTCAGAATGGTCTATGGGGCTACATTTGTATGTTTTCCGATGTTGGCCTGTACAATGAAAAAGCAGCGCCATTAGGTGACACTGGACCAGACTTTCTCCGTGGACGCGTGCTGTTTTAATCCGGGCTGCGCGTGGACCACGCCCGGCAGCACGCGCCGAGGTTAATCGCAGCATTATCGGCCGCCACGCGCCACTTAACTGCGGCTTCTTTTGTTGAATGTTGTTGAACGGGCACAGGGCAGCAGCTGCACGCACGGCTCGCATTGCCCACCCACAACAATAGGGCAGCTGTCCTGCTTTAGGAGAACAAGCATCTGTTCACTAACCAGCCGTTTACCATTTACAATCAATGTCACATTGCCTAGAGCTACAGCAATCAAAACGCCATTTTATTACGAAATGACTAGCTAACAGATTTGAATGAAAGAGGAAACATTTCAAATTCACTCAAAAGTCTATTAAGATTTCATAGGCCTCTTAACCGTAACATTAATGTAGGCTGTATGTTTGCTTTTTCTGTAGCCGTCTGTCTTGAGGGCTGTAATGAAAGAAATGGAAACTGCACAGCTCCTGGAGAGTGCAGGTGAGTAATGCTCTATACAGTTCGTTATACATTATACTATTCTTGATGTGAGTTGTGCTAATCATTAAGTTTGTGGTTGAACAGATGCAGAGAGGGCTGGCAGGGGCTGTTCTGTGATGTGTGTAAACTACACCCATCCTGTAAACATGGTACCTGCACAGAGCCATGGCAGTGCACTTGTAGAGAAGGCTGGGGAGGGATCTTCTGTGATCAAGGTAACAGTCTTACAGCTGCTGTTAAAGGCATACTATTCACTTAAAGCAAATATTAGTACTGTAAATACACCAGAGCATTATTACAATTGTACAGTTCCCCACTGTTTTCACTATACTGTCTATTTGTTACTAGACCTAAACTACTGCACCCATCACAAACCTTGTGCAAATGGGGCAACATGTCTGAACACGGGCCAGGGCAGTTACACCTGCACCTGTCTGCCAGGGTTCACAGGAGTCAACTGTGACGCTGAGGTCAGGCAGTGTGATGGCCAGCCGTGCCATAACGGAGGCCACTGCGTGGTGAGTCCGGAAGCCTCTCTCTCTCCTTTCCCACAACACAGGCTTTCCTGTTTTTGTTTTTGCTTTGCACTATCTGCTAGTACAAGAGGATGCTATTGATTGTCAAGTTATAAAATGACCCAGTTCACAGGCATCGTACTGTAAATAGAACTAAGGATTATTCGTTTATTAAGGGAAGCCTAAATATTGTTCAGTCTTTCTGATGGACTGTATTTGTCTGCAGGACTCTGAGGATAGATACAGGTGTGTATGCCCACAGGGCTATGAAGGGGCACACTGTGAACACAAGAAGCTGACCTGTGCAGATAGACCCTGCTTTCATAAGGGCAAGTGTAAAGAGGAAGACAATGGACAGAGTTATATATGTGAGTGTCCAGCCGGCTACACTGGACTCAACTGTGAGAAGAAGATGGACAGATGCACTTCACTGCAGTGCACCAATGGTAATACATACATAATAAACGCTCTTTCTGTCTAAAATATGTAGCCGCTAATAAATTAATCTTGTTGTACACAGGTGGTCATTGTGTGAGCCATGGTAACCTCAGAGTGTGCAGCTGTCGCGCAGGCTTCACTGGGCCACGATGTGAAATCAACATAAATGACTGTGCCAGGAACCCCTGTGCTAACGGCTCGACCTGTATAGACCGCATCAATGACTACACATGCACATGCCCACCAGGGTACACGGGCCGGCACTGTGACAAGCCCACTGAGCACTGTGGTCTAAAAC
Source organism: Philypnodon macrostomus (assembly GCA_036025475.1). Classification (NCBI taxonomy): domain Eukaryota; kingdom Metazoa; phylum Chordata; class Actinopteri; order Gobiiformes; family Eleotridae; genus Philypnodon; species Philypnodon macrostomus. The sequence goes on from JAVQKC010042770.1 coordinate 9,333, forward strand.
CCTGTCTGAACGGGGGCACCTGCACCTCTGGAGCCAAAGGGCAGCATACATGTGTCTGTCCCACCAACTACAGGGGCCCACAGTGCCAGACCTATGAGCCAAATGAACCCAACCCTCAAAAAGGCTGGCAGTCCAGTGACAAACTGACAATGGCAGCAATCGGTGTGGGAGTAAGTCTGGTGGTGGTTGCAGTATTTCTCTGCATGATTTTCATAGGACTACGTCACAAAAGACAGAGAACTGAGCACCAGAAGTCAGAGACAATCAACAACCTGTCTAAGGTTGACCATCAGAAAGAGAACCTTATTTCTACTGTAGAGCTTAAGAACACTAATAAAAAGGTTGAACTGGAGGTGGACTGTACCAGGGAGAAGTCTAATCACAAACACATCAACCACTACCACCCGGACTCCATGGGGTACAAGGATGAACTGTCCTATCTGGACAAAGAAGAAAACTGTGAAAAGACATTAGAAGACAAGCATCATTTCAGAAAAATGTACAGGTGAGTGCTGGTCAGAACACTCTTACATGTATACTGTATGTGCAAATGTATGAGCACTAAACAAACACGTCTGAAACCATCTCTCACATTTCCTCTGTCCACAGAGAAAGGCCCGAGTGTCTAATATCAGCTATATGTTCTTCCAGAGATTCAATGTACCAGTCTGTCTTTGTCATGGCAGAGGAGAAAAATGAATGCATTATTGCAACTGAGGTAAAGTCTTGCAAATATATTTGATCAATACTGAAGCTGATATGTGTGTCCACAATATTTCTGAATGTGTATGTCATAATTTGCAGGTATAATAAATGGGACTTAGCATTGGATTTCCTGTGGACTGTTTACAATTGAAGAGAGACTGGGATTTATTTAATTCAAGCTGCTGCTCTTGAAAACTTGATAACTGGATAGAGCCGCTGTGCTCTTTGAATGCAATAGGACTAAAGCTACCAACCATTGTGAGAATGTAAAGAGGACAACCTGTATGTTAAAAAGAAGATTACAATGTTAATGAAGAACCCCCATTATAGGCCAGTAATTAGCAATCAACAAATCAACTTACTGCCAACAAGCCTTTGGAAGGAGCCACTTTTGGCTCTAGTAGCCTCTATGCAAACTCAGACCAGCCTTGTGCTATATCAAGAGACAAAACTACTGTAGACGGTTCATTAGTTCTGTGAATTGAATCCCTTTTTATAAAGAATGTATGCAGCATTGACAACAAAGCCTTAAATCTACATTTAAAAGAAAATAACGTGTGCCTAGCCTTATTCTGATTACTTTGCACTGCCATATAAAGCTAATATAATAGAACCAGAGTAATATGTGGTTGCACCATGCAGGGAAACTAAAGATAAGGCCTTGTTTCCACCCTTCACTATAGACACATGATGTGACTATAATAATACCAAGAACGCCTTCGACCCATATGGCTTACTTTAATGTTTCTGTATGATTAGTATTTCATTTGTAATTTAAGAATATGAAGCACTGATCTCTCTTTGTTTTATAAGATTATTTTGTATATACTGTATATTTATATGACGATAATAGACTATGACCTGTACATCTGTTTTTAAGTCAACACCCACTTTATTTTTAAACGTGTCGTTAGTGTTTTATTTGTTAATATAAGGACAATGAATACATATCTGGTACACTGTTTGTTGCTCTGTCATGGTTGAGTGTACATGTCATTTCATAGCTATGTGTCTAAATGTTGTATGTGTCAGCCTGGGCTGATGTGGCTTCAGTGTCTCGAGCAATGTACAAGTATTTAGCCTTAACATCTGCATCAGTGTGATGTGAAATCCATGTGCTAGCATTATTCAGTGGGCAGTGACATTCTAGCCTACGACAAAATGTCATATTTTCAAAATGTATTTGAAAATAAACAATATTGTGTTTTTTCTACTAAACAATCATTTCATTTTGGAGATCTCTACATATGCTCTTGTGCAGGCATGACCAGCATGAAAATACATAATGTTGCCTACAGGATAGAAAATGTAAAATGTTAAATTCTTACCCGAATAGGTCCACTGTTACTAAGCCTAAAAAGTCCACATTATTGAAATATGAACAACAAAATAGTAAACTCAAGAGTATCTGATTACTGTATAGATACATAGCAATGCAATTTACTACCACTTGAGGGCAATAAATAGTACTTAAGTTTGTATTTTGTACATTTTGAAATGTAGATTTGAGTCAGGCAAAATAAACAAAGCAAGCATTTACCAATCTCTGTACAGTGCAGGCCTATTGGGGGTACTCTTCTTCCTCATCTAATCTTAACAGAGACATAATGAGCTTAAGAGTGCACAGATAAAACAGGCACTGTAGTTAATCTATTTATAGATCATGTGATTACCTCAGCGGTCACCACTGACTATTGGACTAAATGGAGAAGGTGCTCCACCTGACTTACAGAATTAGAGTTAAATATTAACACCAACCATACATATCTTTCTAGTATTATTTATTCTACACATGGGAAGTAGGCTAGAGATGATTGTCAAAATGGTGTAGCAGTTGCATTACTTTTAAGATGTTTATGAATTCTGATTCACACGGCTGCAATTTCTTCAGAGATTCTGATTGGCTTACTCATCAGTTGACCCCGCCTCTTTCATGATTTCATTGGACGAGATCATCTTGTACCAACACGCTGTGAACAACAAATACACGTGTATGTACAGTAGGGGAACAGAACACAGACAGACAGTATTAGCGCTTCAACTATTATCTTTTGATAATATGGACACTTTTCAACACTTTGGAATGTGTTAGAAGATTACCTCCGCTCTAACGCTATAAAACAGCAACGAAATGTGCAATAACGAAAGAAGAGGCGAAACCTTGAAGAGAAACGGCAGCTACTTGTGACAGAAGCAGCGTAATAGACGTTATAGTCCCTTTTCATTAACACGCGCTAAAGATGAAACCAAAAGACATTCTCAGAGAAAAGAGCAGTATGTTGATTTTTGGGTATGGCTCCTTGGTCTGGAAACCAAACTTTGCCTTCAAAAGAAGTATAATCGGCTACATTAAAGGATATAAAAGGCGCTTCTGGCATGGAGATGACTTCTACAGAGGAGACAAGAAAAATGTAAGATTTGATGGAATCTTATCTAACTTGTGGTAGCATATGTAATCTGTTACCGTTTTACAATGTGAATACTAAATGGTACTTTTTCCCCTGTTTGTCCTCAGCCAGGAAGAGTGGTCACACTGATAGAGGATCATGAAGTAAGTCATTTTATTGTATTTGTTATGAAATAGACGCTGCCAGTTTTGAGGAGTGAAGGCTATAGTTTTATTTATTTATTTTTAATTTATCTCAAATCACACATAATAATCAAAAAGAACAAAAAGAATATTTCAAAAGTCAATAATTTCAGGACTAGCAACTCCTCATTTACAATATCTGATTAACACAGAAATATTGCAACTTTTTACATAATGCCAAAACAACAATCAGAGAACTGAACTAAATATGTTTGACCATATGCTTCAAATGCAAAATAAATCTTCTATTGTTTTTATTTCGTTATTTATTTGTGTATAGACACTGAACACATGATGTACTTGTCACTGAACTGTACGTACTGTGGCTCTATAGTAACTCAACTCCGCTTGTCTTTTATTGCAGGCGTGCACATGGGGAGTGGCCTATGAAGTGACTGGTCAGCAGATAGAGGAATCCCTCCAGTATCTGAACATCCGGGAGGTGATGATGGGAGGTTACATAACAGAGATGGTGGAGTTTACCCCCAGAGAGAAGGGCCACAGCAGCCTGCCCGCTCTGGTCTACATCGCCACATCTGAAAACCCCATATACCTCGGTCCCGCCCCGGTTACAGAAATTGCCGCACAGATCGCCAACTGTCAGGGCAGCACGGGCCTAAACCTGGAATACCTTGTACGACTGGCAGAGTTCATGCGGCTGTACTGCCCAGATGTAGAGGACGATCATCTCTTTGGTATAGAAGAGGCTGCTTTGAACTTTGTACAGAGAGACATTAAAAGCCCACTTCAGAAACCTGTGCTGGTGGGAGCAACATGAAGGATTGTATATTACAATGCTGTCTTGTTATTGGGTGTGAAAGGAGCTTTGTTTTCATTGTTTTATGAGCCGTTTCCTTGGCTGGTCTGTACTTCAAAAACAACCTCACATACTGTATGTTTTCACTTCAATACAGCAGGGATGTAGGGCTGACAGCTATCATTTACATATATCTGATAAAGCATGTGTCTTTACTCTATGTTGGACAGTCTTAAAATCTGTCCCTATTTTTGTTATTTTAATAAAAAGAAACAACACAACTGACGAGTACGTTTCATTTTGAGCCAGTCAATTCCAGCCATTTATAGAATAATGTTTCCATCATGACCCAGGAATGTACCACCACCTCTGGCTGACATGCCAACATTTCTCCTGATCTGCTAATAGACTTGTTTTTCTAGACAAGTGACCATTGTGGGTGTTTTATTAACCTTTGACAAGGACTTAGTTATAATAACTAGTCATAATAACTAGTTATAATAACTCACTGGTATCACATTTGTGTGTTTACCATTTTCAGAAAGAGGAATGACCTTTTCAAAGAAGTCCCAGAACAAGCATGAGCACATACTGTGTTCACACTAGAGCATACCTGCTATACAGCAGTACCTAGAGGTGCTTGGCCAGGAAGAGTGGGGTACGTATAGGGTTTCTGTCTTTCTGCTCACGTTGCAAAAACATGTGCACATGCTAGACTGAAAAAGTGATTTCACCCATAAACAACTTTTTTAAAACTCCATCTTCTCCTGGCACACTGTTCTTCATTCTTAGAAATTAGACCAAAAGTGGGTCAAAGGTTGCTGTAGAACAAGCACATGTACAGAGTGCACACATGTAAGACACATGAAGTACAGCCTGTACAGTACAGACACAGTTTTACTGCCATTATATAACGACCAGAGAGTATGTAGAGTTTATATAGGAAGGTGCCAGCTGTTCAAAAACACACACAGTACCGTCTAAATATACTTGGTCATTTATTGAGTCAGGTATTTTAGTTTACTAAGAAAACAGAGGGAGCGATGAGCAAACCCCTGATATCAGTCTGGGGAGTATCTGCACATGATACAAACAGTCCCAGACAAACAAACACTGAGTCATGTCTAAAGGCTGCTCACACCCTACAGTCAGCATGTTGTCACCAGTTGTTTTGAATTCACTTTCTCTTCTAAAGATGGTCTAAGGTGATTTCTGTTTCATTTTGAGTTTTTCCTTGTTTATTACAGTTTATATAATGTACGCATGCTGTTATGATTGATCTGCATTAGCTGTTGTGCTGTTGTTACAAACAAACTAATAAAATAGATTTTTATATTTTAATGTACTTTGTACTTCATGCATGTAGTGTTACTAATTCATCAGAAAATCAAACCACACTCTCCATGTCTATGATGCAGTTCTTATGCACATCCCTAATCAATATGCGGTCACTCAAAGTCCCAATTGGAGGAGACAAAATGAACTGAACAAAATGCAAACAGATTTTGTTGAACATACACAACACAAGAGGGTGTAGATGGGGTCATGTTCTCAGGATGTTCTTCACAACATTATTGGTCCGATTATTAAAGGCCCTACACATGCGTGCTAATGTGTACCAGTTCTGAACCATGACCTTAAGGTCACTGTGGATGTGTTAAAGAGAAAGTGATGGTGCTGCTAATAGATTTCATCCGCTCTAGAGGCTGACCTTTTGATTTTGGGTGGTACCCTTGGATCAAGTCCTTTGAGAGACAAACAAACAGCAGCAGTCTTATGCAAATATGTGCTGGTGTATAACATCTTTTGTGCCAGATCACATTATTCTAATAGTGTTATTTCTATGATTTAACCACTCATTGTATTAAGATGATTTGAATGATTTTGAATCAGTGAAAAGAGAAGTCACTGGAGGAGTGTCCAGTCCCACAGAAGGTTCTACTTAGAACAGCTTATTTTAAGAGTGTGTAGGGGAAATGAGCTACCTTGGTGGAGGCCTGCGCTCTCCGAGTGCGTTCTAGTTAATCAATATCTTTTCTATTTGAACTTAGTCTCCTAGTCTATGCTACTTCTGTTTTTGAGTGAGGGTATCCTCTCTGGGACATATTGTCTGGAAGCACCACAAGCTCATGTTCTGAGTTTTGTGCCAACTCCAAATTAGAGTCTGCTCTGCCCACATACCCACATGTCAACCTCAGACCAATCAAAAATATTAAAACATGTCATATACTGATGTGGCAAAGATGTATTCCCAGCAGGAGGAGCTCTGCCCCTCCAACCTGATGTGGCTCATATTAGCTTATCTGAACTTAACGTAGAATGTGGCTTTGCCTGAAGTTGGTAGATACGATATGAATTGGGTTTGACGTGTTTTCAAAATTATGCACCTTTTACATTTTTCCATGTCTTTAATATCACAGCTACTAAATCTATACTTTTATTGTGAACTCTCTATTAGTCCTGAGATGCATTTGCACAATCCGGCTGCTGAGAATGATTAGTCTTTGCCTTTTCTATTTAGTTCCTGCTGTATGTTCTTAATATCAACTGGACTAGTAGTATTAGTACGCTAAGACATAGTGTGCCACTAGAAAGATACTGGCAGTGACCAGACCCATAACTGGAATAGCTGCACAGTATTGCAACATGGTCATCAGGTCAACACCAGATTCAAAATAACATGACAAATAACACCAGGAGGAATTAGCAGCAGAAAATAAAAACAGGGGAGGAACTAGACTTAAATAAGAATATAACATTAAAAAAATGCCAAATATGTATGTCTATGAGAGTGGTTGTGTGAAAATGCATATGTACAGTACTGTGCAGATGCCTTCGATAAGTGGTAAGGACTTTGGCTTCTAGTTGGCAACTATGATTTAAGCTCCACAGTCCTGATCTCAACATCACTGTGTCTGTCTTGGAGTAGTATGAAAAGACAGAAATACATGTGTGATCAATGGGTGAGAATCTCTTTCAATAATGTAGTCGAAGTGTAGATGTTTAGATGTTTCTTCTGAATGCTCTTTTTTGTTCATTTATATATTTTTTTAAACTAAATAAAATGCACATTGAAAGCTATTTACCTGCATAAAACATTTGCACAGTACTGTATATCTACTCAACTCTAGCACCCAGTTCTTTCAAAAGAGTTTGTGCTTTGTGTTTAGGTGCTGTTGACTCTTTCTTTCTTGACTCAAAAAGACCCTGGAGGTTTCCTGTGATTTTTCTCTGGAGTGTTTTCAACCGGCGAACAGGAAAAGCAGCGATGTTTCCCACACACTCGCAGAGGCTCCATATTAATGCCATTCTACAGTTTAACGAGTGCACCATACAATCGTGCAGCTGCGGAGTCATTGTGAGCTTCTCGGAGGCTGTGCAGCACTTACAATGATCATCAGTCATTCTTTTTCTCAGAATGGAGGCTTTGTTCTACTCTGAATAGGTGCTAGATATTAGCGTTTTAAATGATTGGACATGTTCATATTGTATGCACAAGCTGACATTAACCTTTATGTTTACTGGCCACTGGGTCAGGTTTTCCTCAAAAGATACTAGCCATTTATGACTTCCACAAGCCATAATTTACTCATAGTGTACATATATAACCCTATAACCCTAACCCATGGTGACAATAATGTGCTTAAATGCGGTTTCCCCACTTCTTTTTAACAATAACCACTGGAAAGATAGTGAATAGAGGATATTGCTTATTTAGACACCAATAATTGCAAAAATAATAATAATAAAGAATTCTTTATGCGTTTTTTGTTTGCATTTGGGCTCCCCAAATACCCATACAGTATGAGGACTAAAACAAGGCCAACGTTGGACTAAATTAAAGATATCATGACTAAAAATGACACATGACAAAAATGAAACACATTTTCAATTCAAAGCTCTAATTGGAAAAATTACATATTGGTGTAGATCTATCCATCCATCTTCCGCTTGTCCGAAACCGGGTCACGGAGGGAGCAGTCTAAGCGGGGAACTCCCGCCTTCGACCACCACCCGATCCACATTGCACCAGCGTGTGCACGGGTGGGGACTCAAACCACCGACCCTCCGGTTGAAGGGTGAGCATCTACCCAATGCACCACCGCTGCAGTGTAGATCTATGTCAGATTAAAGACCATGGCAATATTGTGATATATTTACATATTTGAGGATATTGTTTTGTTAATAATAATAATAATTTTGCATTATATACTGTGCAGCTCTATTTAATACCATTTTACTGGTGTGAGAATTAATATAATGAATTCAATAGGATCCAAATAAGATGAAGCGCAGATACTTCAGAGGCCAGAGGGTGAGACCACAAACAGAAAGACCTGTGGTGTTTGGAATCGAGCAGATCGTCTCTCACATGAATGGGGAAAAACTGTGTCAACGTTTTGGATGAGGGGAGAAATCAATTCACAGATAAATATGTAATTACAGCTTGTGCCACAACAACCTGGAAGTTCCAATGATGTTAACCATAAACACCTAATCAATACACAGGGAACACAATGTGTTTAATGTACAAATCTCCTTTTTTGAGAACAAAAGATTCCCACAGTGCTTGCGACTCAACGCTCTTCAAAACAAAAACAACAGAAAATACATTTAATCAATCAAAGTGTATATTAAAAAAAAAAGAATTTGATTCCCACAATAATCCTATCCAAAGATCAAAGACAATACATCAAAGGCTCAAATCCGTCTGATGAGCATTTCGCTAATCACATTTTTAATTATTATAAATGTGTGCTGAATAAATATATTAACAGCAGATCCGTATAGGGTAGTGTTTTTAGCATATAGAAATCCCATCTCTGGGAGCAGACCCCCACGATGCTCTCGGGAGGGTAAAGTAGGATTAGACCCACTGCTGCCAGACCCCATGCTGGGATTTAATGGAGCAAGAGTAACTAAACTGACTGGTATCCTTGCTGGCCAACAAAAGCCCAAAAATGCTACGGCTTTATTTAGAAATTGGGACATTCTGACTTATAATCTAATCCTTTTCAGATCATACAATAGCGTTAAAAATGTAATTCAGGTTATCAGCACTGATCCACAAAAGGAAAAGACATACACGCCTACTTACATGATGGCTTTGTATTTGTGGATGTTCATTTATTGCAATAACGTCTGACCACTAACACTGTAAAAAAACTGAATCACACAAGGGTTTGACTTCATTGTCTTAAACATCGATCATACAATGCTGAATACAAACTTGACCAAAGACATTCACCATGCTCTTCACTTCAGGCTTTTAAACAAATCTGTAGGTTCTTTAACATTTTCCCAAGAGTCTCCAGGGAGTTTAATAGGTTATATCATGATTACAATGCTTTCAGATTAAGCCGTGGTGGTTTATATTTTCCAGTTCATGACCTTTAGTTGTGCTCAGGCAGTAACATACAGATTAGGCAGCATGTATAGATGTCCCACACATGACCCTCCACTTACACCTATATAGGGTCTATGGTCTCTCTCATGGGGGGGTTCCCAGTATGATCCATCTCTACACTAATCCCCCACTCTTAAGAGCCTCCACCATATCTACTTAAAGGGTCATTATTCAGAAATATTATGCAAATGGTTTCAGCCATTTTCTGTGTTGATGTCTGGTTTGAAAAGGAGTATAATCTTTTAACACTTTTATTGTTGTCTGATTGAAGACAGTGTGTGAGAAAAAATAAAACAATGTTTTTAAAAGTGTGCAAATAAATGTATGCAATACTCCATCTAGAATCTATACAGGCATTTGTTTTACTGGCAATCATATTCAAGTGCTAAGAATAGCTCTTTTCAATCGTGCCACAATTATGGAGCTCCGCTTCAGTTCAGAATTCAAATAGTCACTATGGAAATGTTTTTCATAATGATGTGTTGTTCTATTGTCAATGCCTTTAAAGGTACAACATTTTTTAAATACAAAGCTTTATTAATAAAAATAAATAAGCAAAATATAAACTAGAAAGCACTCTCTGCCAAGGCTTGCCCTCTTCAGGTTGGTGGAGAAGTCCTGCCTCAAGTATCTTGGGGTCTTGTTAACAAGTGAGGGAAGGATGGAGCGCGAGATTACAGTGCAGCCGGACGGTTGTGGTGAAGAAGGAGCTGAGCCGGACGGTTGTGGTTAAGAAGGAGCTGAGCCGGACTGTAGTGGTGAAGAAGGATTTGAGCCGGATTGTTGTGGTGAAGAAGAAGCTGAGCCGGACTGTTGTGGTAAAGAAGGAGCTGAGCCGGACTGTTGTGGTGAAGAAGGAGCTGAGCCAAAGCTCTCAATTTACCGGTCAAGCTCTCAAACTCTCACCTAGGGTCATAAGCTTTGGGTAATGACCGAAAGAACAAGATCGCGGGTACAAGCGGCTGAAATTAGTTTCCTCCGCAGGGTGGCTGGGCGCTCCCTTAGAGAAGCTTGGAGTAGAGCCACTGCTCCTTCACATCGAGAGGAACCAGTTGAGGTGGCTCGGGCATCTGTTTAGGATGCCCCCCTGGACGCCTTCCTGGGGAGGTGTTTCAGGCATGTCCTGCCGGGAGGAGGTCCCGGGGAAGACCCAGGACACGCTGCAGGGACTATGTCTCTCTGCTGGCCTGGGAACGCCTCGGTATTCCTCCTGAAGAGCTGGCAGAATTGTCTGGGGAGAGGGAAATCTGGGCATCTCTGCCTAGACTGTTGCCTCTGCGACCCAGCCCCGGACAAGTGGATGAAGATAAACAAACGCATTAATTTATATTGGGTGCTGTATAGCCTTCCTCACCTATATTTTAGGCGATCCACACTAACCCCATATAATAATTATTTTTTTCTTTTCTAAAAATATTCAATCTTGCTAACAATCTAACAAACCTACTAACCAACCAATGTCAATAAGGCAACCATATTTCCATGCAGCCACAGGGCCTAAACAATGCATGTAGTTATGTCCACCAAGGAGGTAATGTGTCCGGTGAAGTCTGTCCGCCTGTCTTTAAGCAATTTCACTCAAAACTACTGCTTGGATTTGGATGAAATTTTCAGGGAAGGTCAGGAATGACATGAGGAACAATTTCTTGAAATGGGAGTGTAACAGATCACCATCTGGATCCGGGAATTTTTCAAAAAATGGCATTGCTACTTTACTCCGAAACTACTGAACAGATTTTTATCAGGGAAGGTTAGAAATGACACAGGAAACAACGTTTTGGTATGATCTGAATCATAGTCTGGATCCAGGAAAACAGCTGCCTTGGCAGAGGAATGCCCTCTCCAAGTGCTTTCTAGTTTACTATGGGATGGATAGATGAGTGAATAAGTGAATTTGGGGTCTCCCATAAGCCACACCCCTTACTAAGCAGATTATCACTCTAAATCTATGCCGGCCTTTCAGCATGTGTAGGTCATGCAAAGCAACTAAGAGTTATACTTGTGGTGAGAAAGCTAAAACAAAACATGTTTACTGTAATGGATATGGCCCCAACTGAAAGCCAAGCAGCTGCTGCATCAGCAACTTCTACAGTTATCAGCATTCTACTGACATCTGCTGGAAATGCCACGGTCCTGATGTGTGACGTGAATAGGCCCAAGACAGCAACCAAGATAAAAGTAGCTGCTACAGGAAAAGTATGATTGCATGTAGGGGTATTTTGAAGACCATTTCCTGTGTTTGACATTTACCTTGGGTTAAGGAACAGTGTTTTGAATCACAGCTGTCCGAAGTGTGGCCTGGGAGCAGAGCAGGGGTCCAGGAGGGGGTCAGATGTTGTCCTCTGTCCAATGGGAATATGGGGCACTGCAGGTGGTAGGGAAAAGGGGGAGAGTAAACGAAAAAGAACAAGTAAGCATGTAAAAACGACAAACAGGAAACACACTGCTTACAACACAATGCTCACAGTTTCCTGCAGGGAAGATAAGATTTGAGCTATTAGGAGTCCTTTTGAAATGCATTGTTCTATATGTGGCTTCTGTTCTGCATCATATTTAGGAGAATAAGTGCATATAGTGAGAATATGAATAGAAAGACAGAAAGACAAAAACACCTATGCCTATAGACTATAACCTTACGTTAAGCACTTTTCAGCTATTATACTATCAATGCATTTACCATATGATAGCAAAATGTTGCTGTTTAGCATTTTTAGACAAATCAAAACATTATAAACATGGGGGTGATAGTTTTCATTACTTAGGACCAGAAGGATGCAATTTTGCTCCTTGATGAGCATCAACAGGAAGAGTACTTCTACGGCCGCCTTGACTAGAGTAATGCCGCCCTCTTTGGGCTTGAAGGGGTACTGCAAAATTAGGCTCCTGTAGCTACACCTAAGTGCTATTTATAACAAAAAGATCTCTCCTCACTTAAAAATGTTCCGTTCATGACATACATAAAAACATATCGTAAAAAAGTTTAATAGGTCACTGCAAAAATTTTGGATCAGGAGAAAAATGTTTAGGTTTGGCAGCAGTGGTGCAGCAGGTATTGGTGCTTGCCCTTCAACCAGAGGATCGATGGTTCGAGTCCCCGTCCAAGCACACGCTGTTGTTGTGTCCCTGGGCAAGACACTTAATTTCAAGTTTATTTGTCATATGCACATTCAACACAGGGTCAAAAAATGCCATGAAATGCTTTGGATCGGAAGAACCCACATTGCCTTGTAAATGAGAATTGGTTCTCAATTGGCTTACCTGGTTAAATAAAGAATAAATAAATAAAAATAAAATAGGCAAAAGGTAGGTAGAGGTTTGTGTTCATGTATAGGCCATAGGTCGCATCTACAGTAGACTTCTGTCCCTGTATCACAGACCAGGCTCTGAAGGGGGTGTGACTATGTTAATGTGCATCAAAGGGAACCTAACTTTTCAGGGGGTCCATTGATCTGATTGGATGCCTTTGTTCTTTCAAATCTCACAACAGGCCTGAAACAGGGGAGAGACAACTTTTACAGTAACACAACTTCATGCACTTCCAGGAACTGCCAGGAATGGGACTATATTAATTTAAAAGTAATATAGGGAACAGAAATGGCACAAACCTTTCAAAGATATGACAGAGCTCACAGACAGCGAGAGGAGCTGAGCTGCATGCTGGTTGGTGATGGAGCTGTGGGGAAGACCAGCATGATCATCAGCTACATCTTCAATGGATACAACAGCGACTACAGACAAACTGCTTTTGACGTCTTCACTGGTAAGTCACACATTTTTTCTATTATCATATCTTATCTTACCAGCTATAAGCCAGAAACCTAAACCAGAATTATTATTATTTTTCTAGGCCTTGTTCATGTCAATGGAATTCCAACTCGCATCAAACTTATAGATACAGCCGGACAGGTGATACAACACTACAGTCACCACAGTTTCATGTTTTAAAAGTCAATCTTATTCTGAACATATTTTGATACATTTCTGTGCATTTAAGGAGGAGTTTGGTCACTTCCGCTCCCTGTGCTATGCCCATGTGGACGTATTCATCCTCTGCTTCAGCCTGGTCAACCCTGCATCTTTTGACAATATCACTTCAAAATGGATTCCACAGATCCGCTCTCGTAACTTCACATCTCCGATCATCCTGGTCGGGACACAGTCTGACCTCTGCGACAGTGTGGACGTCCTGCTTCACCTGGATGAAAGGAACACAAGGCCAGTACATTTCAGACAGGCTAAAAAACTGGTGAAGAGAATAAAAGCACACAATTATGTGGAGTGCTCGGCCTTGACACAGCACAATCTTAAAGAGGTCTTTGACTGTGCAATATTTGCTGCCATTAAGAACAAATGTACTGGTGGAAAGTCCAAAAAGCCCAGTCTTTTCACAAGTTTAAATACTCTGTCATATCGGGGACTGAGGAAAGTCTTCAGATTTTTCTAAAATGGAATTAGAGATTGGACTATGATTTTTACAAGGGCATTGTAGTTTTTGATCAGTTGTATATTTACTGTAAATACTGTATATTTGGATGGAATGTGCAGAATGCAAATTATTACAATTGCAAGAATCTGAATTTTGTTTTTGTTTGTGCTGTGCGTGTCTTGTTGCACCTTTGTGTGTGTTTGAGTGTGCGGTTCTGCAGGCCTAATAAACAACTAATAAATTTGACTGCTTATTTCAGTTTTGTGCATCATTTAAAAGATAAAATGAGAAATAGTGGTAGTCCACTGACAGAAAAAAATGGAGGGAAAACGAAAAAGTGTTAGTTACTGGGGACAAGTGGTCACCTGCTGATACTTTGAAGTGATAATTACCACAACAAAGGCCAGTTAAATCTGACCTCAATGTGGTGCCATGTGAAGAGACTGTAGAGAAGCATGCCGTCTTACATAATGTACTTTGTATAGTTTCATTTTACATGCTATAATAATTAAACTTTGCCCACAATAGCTCATTTGCACAGAACAAAAAGAAAATTAACAAATCCACATACAAATATTGTAAATAGACCAATGAGGGAAATAAAGGGAATTAACATTGTGTAGGTAGCCTAGGCTATATGGGGCACCAAAAACTGTGGAATGTTCACTGATGTGAGTTATTACACAGATCAATATAGAACAGTATAATGCCTTACCATTACCTATTAGGAAATACAAACGCATGGTGTATGGTATGATGGACAGCGCATGATGGAAAGCAGCGTGTTCTCTTCCTCTCGAAGCTACATACACCCTTCAAAATATGGTTCAAGTGAAGGCCTAAAGGAGATTGTTAGACTGGTTAGCATTAGGCTCAGGGTGAAACGTTGTACCGTATGTAAAACATAAAGTGGAAGGCGTGCAACTTTCCGCATAGAACTACGTTTCCCGTCATGCAACAGCCCGTCACCCTCCCCTGACCCCGCCTGAAAATGATCTGATCAGCTGATCTGACCTGGCAACAAAATAAGCGTAACTACACTCTGGTAGGGAGGGGGCTGAAGAACAAAACAATGACACTGCTCGGAAATATTTAAGAACACTAATATTTTATAGAATACTTTTTGGACTTTTAGAGCGCATTCGCCTCCCTTTTATTATACGCATAGCCGGAAATATTCGAGCACTGGACACCGAGTGACTGTTGTTTTTGTTGATGTAATACAGCTCACTTGACACTGGAGGCTAGCTGCAGCTAAGTGGCTACACTCGAACATTAACAGCGTAGTAATAACGGCTTTTGACGAAAAGTGTCCGCTCTTGATCAAAACTCAATAGCAGTAAGCGAAAAGTTATTGCTTTGAATGCTTATCATGTACCGAATTGTTCAGTGAGTTGTACAGAGTCTCTTTGCTAGCTAGCCTGTTGTTAGCGTTAACATTTGCACATCATTTTCAGGGAGAGACAATTGGGTCCCGCTATTTGTTTTTGTGTTATTTAATAATTTAGTCGGCTCATAGTAAAATAATTTTGTGTCTCGTTGCAAGTAATTCACAAAACAGGTGATATTAACTGTTAATAGCAATAAGGTCTAGTGTAGCTCAAGAAGACCCTATTTTATTGACCTCCAGCTGTCTGTGTTTGCACAGCCGTTTTTATCTCAGTACGTTATATATTTTGGTGTTTAACATGCAACCGTTTTAAGCTTATTTGTTTTGTCTCAATTGTAACTTTACATACGTATAATATTCTGTGCATTATTAAGCCCGCTGCTAGTTCTAAAGTCTGGTTCATAGTTGCTGTGATAGACAAAGATTCTTCACATTTGCCTTGTGGGAAACGATGAGTAGCCATGGCTCATCGTCTGAAAAAGGTGTCAATACTAGTCTGATATGCCAAGAGAGTTATGTGTGTGGTGGTTCTGAAGAGGCAGCCTTTGAATGTGATGAATGCAGGAGCTTGCAGTGTGTGCGTTGTGAACTTGAGCTCCATAATCAGGAGCGCCTGAAGAACCATGAGCGTGTTCAGATAGGTCCCGGGCATGTCCCATATTGTGACAACTGTAAAGGAGTCAATGGGGGCAATGGAGATAATGGCAAAAGACAGAGATCTGTGGTCCGCTGCCAGAACTGCAAAGTTAACTTGTGTCAAGACTGCCAGAAACGCACCCATAGTGGAGGAAACAAAAAAAAACACCAGCTCACACCATACCCTCCACCACCCAAACTGTCTGAGGCTAGCTGTGTCCAGGCATCACCTCCACCTGCACCTGATGTAAAGAAAGCTGATGAGACAAAATCTCAGAAGGCAAAACTTCTGGAGAAGATGTCCAGCTTTCTCCTTGTTGATGAAAATGAAGAAATTCAGGTATGTTTTTAAAGCAACGATTTTGTGGATGAACAAACATTGAACCACTAAATTTGTCAATGCTGTAAGTCTTTTCTGTCTTTATAGATCAAAGATGAAATTACATTTTTAAAGAGCCTGAACTGCAACCCAGACCAGCTGCTAAAGGTAGTATCCATCTTTGGGAACACCGGAGAAGGCAAATCCCACACATTGAACCACACCTTCTTTATGGGAAGGGAGGTGTTCAAGACTTCACCTGCACAAGAGTCATGTACTGTGGGCGTTTGGGCAGCATTTGACCCCTTTCATAAAGTGGTGGTGATTGATACAGAGGGCCTCCTGGGGAATAGCTCTAAACAGGGCCAGAGAACCCGTCTGCTTCTGAAGGTGCTAGCCATCTCCGACCTCATCATTTATCGAACCCACGCAGACCGCCTTCACGATGACCTGTTTAAATTCCTCGGAGATGCCTCTGAGGCTTACTTGAGGCATTTCGCTAAAGAGCTGAAGGCCACGTCAGCACGCTGTGGTTTGGATGTGCCACTGTCTACATTGGGACCTGCAGTTGTTATCTTTCATGAGACCGTCCACACAAAGACACTTGGTTCAGGTAAAACATTCAGCGAACAGGACTTAGTCTTGCACCATGCTCAGGTTCAAAAGAATGCGATGCTGCTTTTTGACTACACAGAAAATTACAGGTTTAGTAAATATTAGCCTTCGTTGTTAACAAAGAGAAATGTGTTTTTGGAACACTACGCCCTAGGAAACAATCTCTCAGACACTTAAGAAACAGTCTTACATTAGAAGCATCTATGATGGTTTTTAATCCTATGATTGTTTCACACATAACATTCTGTATTTCTTGTTGATTGAGACCACACTCAAACCACTCAGATCACTCTATAATCAAGCCTTAAAGATGCTAGACAAAAAAATACTTAATTATATCGGCAAAACAACGATATTATCAGTTTCAACATTTGCACACAGGTACATACCAAAAAGACACCGAACTGTATCGATTTGGGTACTTCTACGATGAATATTAATTAAGTAATTAATTAACAACGCGTGAATGCAATAACTCAAAAAGTCTTTGCTGGATCCTTTTTTTTAATTTAACCTTTATTTTTCCAGGAAAAAAAATCCATTGAGATTAATAATCTCTTTTTCAAGGATGTCCTGACTGTTGCACACAGGTACATATCATGAAGATGCAGAACTGGATTGAGTTTGGTACATCTTCGATTAATGACAATTAAATAATTCACTAATT
>JAVQKC010042785.1:0-10004 GCA_036025475.1 Philypnodon macrostomus
TACGTTCCGACTCTCACCTATGGTCATGAGCTTTGGGTCATGACCGAAAGGACGAGATCTCGGATGCAAGCGGCCGAAATGAGTTTTCTCCGATGGGTGGCCGGGCGCTCCCTTAGAGACAGGGTGAGGAGCTCAGTCACTCGGGAGGAGCTCGGAGTATAGCCGCTGCTCCTCCACATCGAGAGTAGTCAGCTGAGGTGGCTCGGGCATCTGTTTCGGATGCCCCCTGGATGCCTCCCTTGTGAGGCGTTTCAGGCAGGTCCCACCAGAAGGAGGCCCCGGGGAAGACCCAGGACACGCTGGAGGGATTATGTCTCTCGGCTGGCCTGGGAATGCCTTGGGATTCCTCCGGAAGAGCTGGAGGAAGTGTCTGGGAAGAGGGAAGTCTGGTCGTCCCTGCTTAGACTGCTGCCTTTGCGACCCGGCCCCGGATAAGCGGAAGAAGATGGATGGATGGCTGGAATTAAAATGTAGTGACTTTGACTAACTTTATCTCAACTGTTTTTACAGCAATACTCCTGATCCAATTCAAGAGCTTCAGGGTGACGGTTACAGCAAGTCCATGATTCAGGCCTTGTCAGCTGTATGCGTTCGCTCCCCTCATTATGGCTCAAGGTCAGTCACTTTGACCTCCCAAATAATAATAACTTTATTTGTATAGCGCGTTTCAAAAACCGTTACAAAGTGCTTTACTCAATCCCGTGGTAAGAGAACTAGAACATTCTCAATAAATACAAAGTATAGCATAATTAAGAGCTCCTCCCAATGTCTGCCTGTTTACTCCCCTTTCCCAGCTATAGGGCCTATTGTGATTGTGAGCACAGAGTACCACAGAACAGATAAATCCTCTGGTGTAATCAATCCGCCACATTGAGGAAAATGAAAGGGAGGCACTTGCACTATGATGCCACACTGCATTAGTGAATAGACTGTCCTGTAACTAATGGGTCAGGGAGGCAGTTCATAGTATGGCTTCCACAGTTAAATTCACCAAGCCTTCCTGGTAACGTTTGATAAGGACTATATATGGTTGATCATAGTTGCCTTCTTTTTCACTACATTTTTTTCATACAGGACCAACACCGTAATCTTGATTGATGCAGCAGGGAACGTCAACTTCACAGAACGAACCATGCTTGACTGTGACATAACCAAGTGGAGTACTAATTCTTTCCAGTTCCAACTTCAGCCGTGATGATGTGAAAGAGGAAGTCTGCTCTGTGCCTTTTTGAAACTCTCTTTACAACTTCATCTGTCTTCTACGGCAGCCCTCTGAACACAGACTTTCAGCACTTTTACAGCTAGTTGCCTCTAGCTGCCTCAACTTTGGTGACATGTATATGCCCCCCCCCCAGGTTAAATACTACTGTTGATCATATATCCTTGCCAAAGAACCATTGTCATTTTGTAACACCATATATCTTTATATTGGTATCGATCAGGTTTGGTCACCTTAATAATTTGCCTTATTCTTTGATAATATGAGAAAATAATGCAGCATAATTTAATGTTCATCTGTAATAGTTTTGGTTATTTTTATCAATACCTTTTACCTCTCATTATGAAGTGATTCATTATTTTTTATTTTTTTTAAGTATTCTTATAAATTATTTATGTTTTACTGGTCACACCATAATACATTACATTCACATACATATTGTCGATCAATAAAAACTTAGCTTTGTGCATAGTGTTAAGAACGTCCATGATACATACTTTTCAAATTTGTTTCATAAAGTATGGTACTGATTCACTACAGACACTACCTGACCAGTTTTGGTACTGCAGTGCTCACCACACCGAAGCGATTGTAAATTACGGTGAGATGAAGCATTCCGGCCGTGTGTTTTTGATCGTTTTGTGTATAAAGACTAAACAATTTAAGTAACATGCGTGGGTCCTCCTGATAAAAAAAAAAAAAATCAGAGAGGATTTATTATTTTATTACATAAACAAAAACTATTCATCGTGCGGATCTGGCAACGTCAGAGGCGGGGCGTATATGGTCCTCTTCAAGATGGCGGGTCTGCAACTGACGCGAGTCGGCGCCTCATTGATAATAAAATAATTTTCAGATGCCGTTATGTCCGTTAAAAGAAGTAGCCATACTTGTCGGTGAGTGTCGATATAATAAAATGCATTCAATGGCTGGATAGACCTCTTCTGTATTAACATATCTAGCCTAAAGCGGTTAGCCATCACTGTAGCAGTAGAGCTAACGCTAATGTTATAAATGGGCCCTATGTGCCGCTTCTGATCCGACAGATGCAACTCCGCACAGTTACTGGGTTTAGTTGATATATTCTTCTAATTAAATGACACCATACGGGGATCTTAAGCTGTAACTAAAATGTTTGATGAAACCTATCACGCTATCGACACTCTCTTTCCCCTTCTTTCTTTTTTCTAGTTCCCAGAAGCTCGCGGTGGATGATCAGTGCCTAGAGCCCTAATAAGCTGAATGCATTGTGATTTCCAATAATTGAGACAGTGATTCTGAAAGCTGTCTACATTAATGAAAAGAGCAATGTAGTCAGCTTAGCATTTTCAACTTTGGTACGTGATCAATACAGGGATGTGTTTCTGCATGTATTCCGATTTTAGATAAAAAGTGTATTTGCTTTATATATATATATATATACTTTGTAAAAGTTATTAACTAGAGAAATGGAAATAGATGATGTTCTACCCCCTCTCCCTTTGGAGCCACCTCACGATTTGGGCCAAAATGAGGACAGAGCACCTCCACCACCTCCCCTGCAAACGTCCAGTGACGCAGAGGTAATGGACGTTAGCTCTGGTGGTGATGGATACACACACACCCCAGGGGACGACAAAGACGAGCCACAACAGTTTCAACAGTTCCTAACTATCAGTAATAACTTATCAAGTGAGGCCAGCCCTAACCCACTGTGTCCCAGAACTGCTCGCCATGCTCCCCAGGTCACAAAGTTCCTGCCAGACCTCAAACTTCTCAGAGATGTTAAGATCCGTGTAAGCTTCACCGAAAGCAGCATTAGCAAAGACAGAAAGGTTTTATACACAGGTGAAGGGCAGGAAGTGGAGGGAGATGATGGTGTAGACAGCTTTAACGGTGAGTTGCATGATTCAACTAGTGATCAGGATGGAGCTGAGGGTAGCTCCACTGTAGGGAACATTGCAGGCAGACTGTCAGAGGAGAATGAGGTGGATATGGAAAACAAGGTAGAGTACGCCGTCCTGGATGAGTTTGAAGACTTCTATGAGAACTTTCTGGAACAAGACGATGGTGGCTTTAAGTCTGATGTTATAGTCCAGCAGGAGCAAGCGGATGATGAGGCTGTGGCTTTCTCTTATGAGGTAGGTCTGAAAAATGTCTTCAGTGCATCCTCATGTACCATCATTTTGTCTATCCCGATGAGTTCATTGGATTCATATATTGAGCCCAATAGATCTTTGATGTTAAAAGATTCTTACTTTTATCGCCCTTGTGGCTGTTAATACTGTTGAAGGGTTATTATTATTATTATTCTGTTTTCTCTTTTGCTCCACTCATCGCATGAGCATTAAAGTCTTCTATAATGTTGTGATGCATTCTCTGCCTTAAACACTGGCTCTTCCAGGAGTTTGATAATGACGTTGATGCTCTGCTGGAGGAGGGCATGCCTGTCCCCAAAAAGATGAGGCCAGCAGAGGACAAATACGGTGGTGACAGTGACCATCAGTCTGATGGAGAAGGAGGTGTCCAGCCCATGATGACCAAAATTAAGACTGTTCTCAAGAGTGAGTCAGGACTTTGTTAGAACCCTGATGTCAACCCAGGGGAGTTTTAGCTGCCTTGGCATCAGTACAACTTTAGAGGACAAAAATAAATAAAGTGGAAGGAATCATGGGTACATTTTGAATGTGTTCCTTATAGATATATACAGTCAGTTGGCAACTATTGATCACTAGTCATTTTCTTAAAGCTGAGGTAATTTAAAGATGTTACTGTATTTATTAAATCATGTTCCTTGAGGGTCACAGTAATAAATTACTTTTGGTCCAAGCTGGATTTTCTTCCGAGACATGTAATCAGCGTACCTGTATGTGAATACACTCTCCAGCTTCGTGACTGTGTATGTTGTATATTGTTGTGTACCAGGTCGGGGGCGTCCTCCTACCGAGCCCCTCCCTGATGGATGGATCATGACATTCCATAACTCAGGCATTCCAGTCTATCTGCATCGAGAGACCAGAGTAGTCACCTGGTCCAGGCCATACTTCCTGGGGACGGGGAGTATCAGGGTAAGATGAAAACCATTTAAAGAGCTTTAATTACGGTGGCAGAGCGGTTAGTGCTCTCGCCTCCCAGCAAGGAGATTGTGGGTTCGATCCTCGGGCTGGCTGACTACGATCTCTGGGTGGAGTCTGCATGTCCTCCCTGAGTTACAGTCTGTTCTCTCCGAGTATTTCGGCTTCCGCCCAAAGACATGCATGTGTTTGGAAAAATAGTGAATCAATGTGAATCGTCTGTGTATGTCTCAGGCTCTAGACACAACCCCCAACAGGAATAAGCTGTAGAAGATGAATACTTGTCTTTTACAGAAACATGACCCTCCCACTAGCAGCATCCCCTGCCTACACTATAAGAAAATGAAGGAGCACGAAGAAAGGGAGCTCAATGGTGAGGTGACTCCTAATGCAGAGGAGTCTCCTGTCAAGTCCAGGGAGGAAGTTACAAATGAAGCAGAAACATCAAAGTCAGATGGTCCGACAGAGGAGCCAGACAATGTGCCCTCTTCCAGTCAGCCTGACTTTGGAGATGGAGAGGCTGAGGCTAATCACCAAGACAAAGAACCCCACTCATATGAGACCACAAAGGGGGCCCTTGGGCAAGTCAAGGCTAAGGTAGAGGTTTGCAAAGATGAGTCTATAGGTAAGGCAGTTTTATATGAGCTTTTATTATATTGTTGCTATTCTACGGAAGCCCTATAAGGACTTTTTTTTAAATATATTTTTTCCGAAATCTCAAGTCTCAATCTCTTTGCAGAACTTGAAGATTTTCGCCAGTACTTGGAGAAATGCTTTGACTTTGAACAAGTAACAGTGAAGAAGTTTCGAACTTGGGCTGAGCGTAGGCAGTTCAACCGAGACATGAAGAGGAAGCAGGCGGAGTCTGAGAGACCTATTTTACCTGCCAACCAGAAACTAATTACTCTGTCAGTACAAGATGCACCCACTAAGAAAGGTAGTATAGTCACTATAACCTTTCTAATGTTCAGGCTTGACATATGTTTAAGAAAACATGGGCACCTCTTTAATATTAATATGTTTTTATTTGTTAAATAATATTATAATCATTTTGTGCTCATATTTTGACCAGAATTTATTATCAACCCAAATGGAAAGTCAGAAGTCTGCATCTTACATGAATATATGCAACGTGTTCTGAAGGTTCGACCTGTTTACAACTTTTTTGAATGTGGTAAGTTTTTATTTAGCTAAGTGTGTTTTTATTTAAGATGTATGTATAAGGTGTATACCTGAGGATATTCCTTTGACTGACGTACAGAGAACCCAAGTGAACCCTTTGGAGCATCTGTTGTTATTGATGGAGTAACATATGGTACAGGAACAGCAAGCAGTAAGAAACTTGCCAAGAACAAAGCTGGTACGTTCTTTGGTTTTAGTTGGTGGAAACATTCTCATTCATTGAGTGAAATGTAATTGATAAAGAATTGTGTTCAAACTGTAGCTCGCGCCACACTGGAAATCCTCATCCCTGACTTTGTGAAGCAGACCTCGGAGGAGAAACCAGTGGAGGGAGATGAACTGGAGGTAAAGTACATTAAATGCATTGATCACACATTTCAATAACATTTTGGATATTACATATAATGTTCTTTGTCTCACAGTATTTTAATCATATCAGTATAGAGGACTCAAGGGTCTATGAGTTGACCAATAAAGCAGGACTACTTTCGCCATATCAGATTCTACACGAGTGCCTTAAAAGGTGGGGATGATCAAGAGCAAAAAAGCGCATAAATATGGTTGGTTTCATTATTCACACAACTATCCTTTTGTGAATGTAGAAATCATGGGATGGGAGACACCAGCATTAAATTTGAGGTGATCCCTGGGAAAAATCAGAAGAGTGAATATGTGATGACATGTGGGAAGCATAGTGTACAAGGCTGGTGTAAGTATGAGACCAAGAATCAGGCCTGTTGTCACACACTCCCTTTAATTAATTATTATGTTTGGCCACCAGGTAAAAACAAAAGAGTGGGTAAACAACTGGCTTCTCAAAAGATCTTGCAGATGCTTCATCCGCATGTGAAGAACTGGGGTTCACTGCTGAGAATGTATGGCAGAGAGAGCAATAAGATGGTAAAGAAGGTATGCACAGTTCCTGATCTGTGTCTGATACAAGTGACTAACATATTGAGAACATTATTACACAAAAATAAATCATGTTTTGCAGGAAAGCTCTGACAAGAGTGTGATTGAACTTCAGCAGTATGCCAAAAAGAATAAGCCAAACCTACACATCTTGAACAAACTGCAAGAAGAAATGAAAAAACTGGCCAAACAGAGGGTATTATTTCAGTTTTTATTATTTATTATTATTCTCATCATTGTCACTGTCTCAAGTCCAAGTCCTTATATTTGATGTTTTAGGAGGAGACCAGGAAGAAACCTAAGATGACCATTATGGAGTCTGCCCAACCAGGAAGTGAACCCCTCTGCACTGTTGATGTTTAGTTTATAAAACCACCACTGAAACCAGTCACTGTCAAAAACGCATCGCTACCTTAATTATGCATTACTTAGTGGCAGAATAGTCCGGAAACAGTCAAGCTGCTTGTGTTATTAGGCCACATTTTATTAGCTGTGTTAGTATAACTAAATGCACTAACAGTAGAGCAGATCATCTACCTCTCTAAATTAATTCTTGCTATGGCACTATTAACATCCATACAGAGGGCAGAGATAAAACAAAAAATAACATGAAAACAAGAACCACATTCAATTAAAGGCATAGTGCATGCTACTTTTGTCGATACCACACCACAGATTGGTTTTGTTTTAAGGTGGTTTGTCACATTTGTACCAAGGTCTTTGAGCTTAACATATTGAAAAGGGACTACTAATAAATGCATGTATTTATGCTCTTTCTTAAATCAGCAGACATTGTGACTTGTTTGTTGGATATTTTAATAGTTGGTGTGGTTCGTATTGTTCAGTGATGGACACAACTTTTCCTTTAATTATTTGATAAGAATGGGCAGTTGCTGTCTTGGTTTGCACGATCAAAACCTGTTGTAAATTTGCTATTTAAAGTTATGCACTTGTGTCCTGTCAGTTTTTTGTCAACTGATCATGCTGTTTGGTACCAATCTGCTTTCAAGATATGGGGAGACACAATTGAGGCAGTGAAGGTTCAGGAAAATAAACTATTATGTTGACACTGCAACAAACCTAGGCACAAGGTCATAGTACTGTAACATGTTAAACTAAAAGATCTTATTCCGCTACCTTTTTAAACATGCACACTGATGGCATGTACACGTTTTTTTCGTGGATACCTGTCTTTTTTGCTACATGTTGCCTTAGCTAATCCATTTCATGAAGTGCTGAGAGATCACTGGACCTAGACACTCTTCAAAGTGAAATGGAATGACCAAGATTTATTTGAGATAGTACACTTACGCTAACAACAGAGCACAAATACCTAACATTGAGAGTGTCAGAAATGTTTGGCTGAAAAAACCCTGCCAAATTGCTTCCATGTACGAATGCACATTCAACTTATGAAAAGCTGGCAAATTCATTTAAACCAAAGCTTGCCGTCTTGTGCATTTATTTTTAGTTTACATAACACGGCAGCAAAGTAATCTATATGTTCCGAACTAGCTGGAATTACATATACATTCAGTCATGTTTGCCCTGTGCTTTATGTGAATCACATCTACACAGATTCAGACTAAAGGCTAAAGTTTAGTTTTAAAATGTCCAGATTATTAAAGAATGTGTTTGTTTGTGTGAGAGATGTGTCGCTTTTTTGTGTTGCTGTTGTAATAAAGATGTTGAGATGTTGCTGCTTAGAAAATGAAGTACAGTGTGTATTGCAAACCAACTCAATGACTTCAATGATGTTTGTTATGCAAAAATAAAACGTATTGAGCCTGACTTGAGATGCAATTATTGGCCAGGTTGCAGGCACAAGTAATGCAACTAGTGCCTATTTGTAGGTTTCAAATTAACTTTATTTCAATTGGCTTCAAATATGAAATGAAACTCAAACTAGACTGAAAGAGTTGAGTATAAAACACTTCAATACCCATGAATAGTATTTTAAAGTTGCAATATAAATCAATTCAAAATATTGCTCTGGAGTTTATGCATGAGTACAGTATACAACAGATTGACACAAATCATGATTAGTTTTACTTGCTGACACTAACACCCTGACTGTTGGGCACTACTGTCTTCTTGTTTCTGGGATTCATAGTCCACTCTCTCAAAAAGTAGAAGCAGTTCGACGTGCATCGTCTGAGGAAATAGATCCACAGCCATGGCCCTCACTGGACGGAAAGGAGCTCCATGAACTCTGTTTGATGGTGCCCTGCACAGACTAACAAATACCCACATATTTAAAACAAAATAAAGTTAACTAACTGGCCTACTAATAAAGCTATTTTCAAGCAGTGGCATGGTTTGATATTAGTCTAAATATGTACAGTAAATAAAGAGTAAAATAATAAAGTTGATCACAAAATAATAATATGGTATTAATGAGGTTCCAGAGTCCAACAGTTAGACCCACTAAATTAGCGAATTAGGAAAATAGAACTTTACACTTACTCTACAAAGTTGTTCATGGCTGCCTTTGCATTGCAGGCAACGTAAACCAGCCTCTTTAGATGCTCTGCTCTTCTTATAGCAAGTATTACCTTGGAATCTGTAAAGATGCCAGTTATAGTTAAGTAAAGTTCAACAGTGCATTTTAGAAATGTCTTGACCTTTTTATTACTCACGCAGGCCTGCTCTTGGTGGGTCCACAATCGCTGTCACATTCGGTGACACAAGACCACTCAGGATGTTAGGGAATACATCCTCCGCTTTTCCACAATGAAACTCAACATTGTTCAGTCCTTAAGACATATGATACACAAAGCCATTATTAACGGTATGTGTTTTAACAGATGGTCAAATACGAGCTGATTGCCAGTCTTCCTACCATTGACTTTGGCGTTGACTTTGGCGTCCTCCACAGCTTCCTGGCAGAGTTCAATCCCAATCACCTTCTTAACTCTCTGTAATATAAAAAGGTATTAAGTAAAGTTTACCTATTTTAATGTGTCATTTTCAATATATAGATTTAATATATGCCAAGTAACCTTAGCCAAAGAGATCCCAATAGTTCCTGTCCCACAGCAGACATCCAGGACTGTACTGTTCTCATCCAACTGAGCCCAGTCCCCAACAGCAGAGTACAGCACTTCTGCAGCTCCTGTGTTCACCTTAAGAAACAGAAATGCCCTGAATACTTAACACTTTGAATACTACAGCTGTTATGTTACAGCTATGTATGTTATCTGCAGTAATATTACCTGAAAAAAAGAATGAGGCGATATTCTGAACTTTAAGCCCAAGAGCTCCTCATAAATACAACCCTCTCCAGCCACCAGCTCACAGGGTAAGTCTTCAGGGTTAGGAGAGGTCCTATACAAAACAATTTGAAATGTCATACATGTTCATGTACAAAATAACTGTTTTAGGTATATTTTCTGCTCACCTTTGACCCTCTCTGACATAATAAAGTGACGTTATGCCACTGTCTTTTCCTTCTCCCTCTGTAAAGTACTTTTTCATTAAGGCTTTCAATCCATTGAGTACCTCCTCTTCAAGTTTCTAAATAATAATAATAATAATAATAATAATACATTCCATTTATATAGCGCTTTTCAAGATACCCAAAGACGCTTTACATATTTGTATTATTCATTCACTCCACAGTCACACCTGATGATGGT
>JAVQKC010042786.1:0-10936 GCA_036025475.1 Philypnodon macrostomus
GCCAGTTTGCGCCTACGGCCCCTCCGACCCCCACCGAACACCAATCACACAACCACATTCATTCATAGGCAATGTGGGTTAAGTGTCTTGCCCAGGGACACAACGACAGTGTGCGCTCGGACGGGGTGACACCAGGACCTAAACAAGGAGCAAACCAGAACTAAACCAGGGCTCAAGCAGGACTGAATATATCTCATTCTAGCTAAGTACTAAATTTGTGTACGTGTGGCAGCCTCTATGGGTTGAGTCTGTGTGTGCTCTTTGTGTCACTGTGTGTTCTCCCCAATTGCATTGGCTTCTTCCTACAATCCAAAGACATGCATGTGTTAAATGATGACCCGAAGTTGCACCTAGTCAATAAATGTGGTTTAATTGTGGTCTGTGCCAACCCTGTGACTGTCAAGCTACTGTCCAGGGAGTGTCCCACCAAAGGCCCATAGTTGTTGCTCTACCACTCTGCCCTCTGTCTAATAAATGAGTTCTGGTAGACTCTTGTAATCTGTTAGTTCCTGATAACCCTGTCTTTGAGCATGTCTGAAGGAGTTGGCTGGATTCTGAACGAGCATTTCTGCAGTCTGCTTGTGCTTGGCTCTTCGTGCTTCCCTTTCTTTTAATTATTGAAGAGGATCTAAAAAAGCTCCTCTTGTCTGCAGCATTCACAGAACTCAGGGGTCAGGGGCAATTAGCGATGGAACAAGTTTGTATGAGGGAGATGCTAAAAGCCAGCCGAAAGTCAAACGCACTGAGGAACTTCACATTCACAGTAAAAAAAAAACATTTGAAAAGAAAGAAGAGCGAATGTGAGACTGGCAGACAGAGGAGCGGGGCCGGGGGACTTCCGATGTAATTAATGCAGGCTTTTGTGTGGAGCAAATAAACAAACAAGTGGAGCGGAGGGAGGAACAGAAGGCAAACTCAAGGGAGGGTCTTCAGGTGGGCTCTGCCAGACACTTCACATATTCACATACACAGTAACCCGGGCCAGAAGAGTGAAAAGTGCAAAAGAATGAATATTATAATAATACAATATATCTGTATTCAAAAAATTGATATAGAAATAGACAAACACAATTGACTTTCTGGATTTAAAGGCCAAACACATTCTAATTTCCTGCTTACAAAATGGAACTGCAATGCTGACTAATGTGCTAACTACATTGATCACTGAGTCATTGAATCTAAGCATGTATATAAGTTTGCAATCATTGAATATAAGTTTGAGCACATGATAATCAAACAGAATTTCTTCACAGTTTCATAATCTTAGTGAAATTGGCTGACAGCATTAATACAATTTTAAATCTCTGGGGTGGAGTCTGTATGTCCTCCCTGTTTTACCATGGGTTATCTCTGGGTACATTGGCTTCCACCCACAGCCAAAGACATGCAAGTGTTAGTAGAATTGGTGACTCTAAAGTGCACCGAGTCAATAGGTATGTCTGAGTATGTCTCTGTGTCAGTCCTGCAACTAACTGGTTATGGTCCTGGATGTACCCCGCTTAAGGCCCATAGTTGCTGGGATAGGCTCCAGTCACTTGTGCACAAGAGCGAAAGTAGGTAAATGAATGAACATTAACTTTTTAGTTTTAGTGCAAACCATGTTCTTAGACAATGGCATTTTAAAAAAAAAAAATATTTATATATTTTTATTTATTTTTATATATTGTTTTTTTAATTATTTTTTTTATTATTATTATTTTTATTTTTTATTTTTTTTTTTTTTATTTTTATTTTTTTTATTTTTTTATTTTTGTTTGTTGAGTTTTATTCCCAGTCCTCATCTCAGTTCTTCTATATCGGAATTACTGTAAGTCACATTCTGTGGTATACAAGGGTGATGCACTTTCGGATGTAAGGGGCCCCCTGTAATTTTTTAACCGGGGCCTCCTGTACATTTTTACCCAGGGCTCCATGACGCCCTTGCAGTGAATCTGAATTGAATTTAGTTCCTGTGTCTGCTTCTGTAAACCTGATCCACTGAGGTCACTATGCCCTTGCTGCTGACTTCATTCACACATGCCTTGTTCTGATTGTCATGACATCAGTGCGTACCACGGCTGCCGCTTCGCCACATTTTTGTCTTCTGTTGTGATCATGTTTCTGTGTGTGAGCCGGAGGTAGCGTGGCGAATGTTTGTGACGTGTGACAGCGCCCCCCGGCAGGAAGGAAACGCCACATCGCTCTGTTGGATGTCTTAATCAGGCGCAATGTTTAAGATCATTTCCTGAAGAAGTCACGTCACCCATTGAGAAAGTACGACTACGGGATAATTACCAGGGTTTCTCCCATAGTCTCAATGGCAGGGTGGCCTTCTGACCTCAGATTGTACAGTACCAGAGCATGAGTCTATTAACAATACGTGTTTCCCTTAATGATGTGGTCAAGCCTGAGACCGCTAACCAACACTGAGAATGTCTCCAAGGGCAGCAATATTTCACAGTCAAATGATGTTTCTTTCATCATCTATAGTCTTCAAACTGTGCCGAATATACCATAACTTATGAGACACGTTGAGCTATGTGACTTCATCAGCGTCAATGCCTAGAGTGATAATGAGGTAGAACATTTGTTTACTTTCACAGTCAAAATGGTGAAAAAATTCCTCAGGCTGGATTATCGCAAGATACTCATAAAACTGTACACCTCAAGCTTCAATACGTTTGCGGTTCGAGTCACGTGGTTTAAACCAACGGTGTGATAATCCAGCAATGATTATTTTGATGTTCCACAAAAAGGAAACGCATTCTGCATTTCCTCTCTGTGTTACTGTGGGTTCTCTCCGGGTACTTTGGCTTTCACCCCCACCCCCTGAAGACATGAATTAGTCAGTTGAAATTGCCCCTGGTTACCTCCGCCAAGGAGTCAATGTTTTCCGTGTAGTGGAAGTTGGTTTGTTGGTTTGTGTATCTGTCAGCAACTTTACTCAAAAAGGAACATTTCAAAGAAGGTCATTAAATACACAAGTTCAGTTGATTAGATTTTGCGAGAGGAAATGAGCTGCCTTGGCGGAGGTCTGCGCTCTCCGGGTGCTTTCCAGTTAGCAGATGTGACAGTGATTGGATGTCTGTCTATGAATGTCTATGTGTCAGCTCTCCGACTAACTTACCAATGCTTTCTAGTTAACGGATGTGACAGTGATTGGAAGTCTGTCTATGAATGTCTCTGACTAACTTACCATTGTCCAGGGTATACCCCGTCTAAGGCCCATAGTTGCTGGAGGAAATTGCATTGACTGGTCTTTGTCTCTATGTAAGCTGGGTAATATGAGGACACATGTTGGTCAAGAACTTTTTCCATTTTCTGAAGTTTTAGCCTGCCTGGAATAAAACAGGTGGGCCTCTGACAACCACTGTGTCCGTCAGTGATGATGAGGAGCTGCTTCCTATCTCCTCTGTCCTGACATTGAAGCCTGTATCTTTATAGTGTTCTCCCAGGAGTCAGCTCTGTCCTTGTTCTGTCCACTTTGTGTAATTGGCTCCAGATGATGAGACCAGTGTCAGTAGCAGCAGCAGCAGCAGCAGATGTGAGTGTCAGAGGAGCACTACATAATGACTGTCACTACCAAATCTATACCGCATCAGGACAGCTTGAATCAAAAGATCTAATCAAGCTAAACAAAACCAGTCTCCACTAATTTAACTCTAGTATCACCTGCATATATGGTGTAGTCTGTGAGTGTGAGTTTGACCATGTTCAATGACGTAAAGTAGGTCATCTGCTGCATATTTCATTAATTCTACAGTTACCCACTGGTGGTGCAATCACATCACTCCTATTCTCTCCTCCCTCCATTGGCTCCCAGTTCGCTATCTATTTGTATGCATGTATGTATTTTTAATTATACCTAATGGTCTGGCTCCTCCCTATTTATCTGAGATTTTAACCCTCCACCGTATGCCCCAGTAGAGCTCTTCGCTCATTGGTTTTGGATGTCCCTAGGTCCCGTTATTCAGACAGGCTTTAACCCTTAGCACAACGACACCTTAGGTTTGAAGTATTTTTATTCTTTCTCTTCCTGTGTGTTGTGTCTTAGCGTTTCTCCATTTTCTGTTCTGTGTTTAAATGTTTTGATTTGATTATGTTTTAATGTACAGCACTGTAACCATCCTTGTGTTGTTATAGAAAGAAACTTTGATTGATTGATACCATTTCAGGTTTCAGTTTATTTGTCACATGCACATTCAACACAGGGTAAAAAAATGCAATGAAATGCTTTGGATCGGAAGAACTGTTAGACTCGCTAAGATAGTCATGAAGTACTAGTAACATGCAATAATAGTACATGGTAAAAAAAAGTGTGCAAAAAAAGAGAGATAACAATATAATAAATATATAATAAAAAAGTACAATAAAAATATAAATTCAAATGTGCAGGTAGGAGTATTTCACAGGTGGAAAAATACTTCAGATGAATTTTGTAATGCACACGATATAGTATTGCACATACATTTCTACTGCCTCCTTGACCAACGCACCACCTCAGTCGTATTAATACATTCATAAAGTACTCCACCTTGTACTCACCTGTGGTCTCCGCCCCAGTACTACACCTTGTACTCCACCTTGTACTCACCTGTGGTCTCCGCTCCAGTACTCCACCTTGTACTCACCTGTGGTCTCCGCTCCAGTACTCCACCTTGTACTCCACCTTGTACTCACCCGTGGTCTCTGCTCCAGTACTTAACCTTGTACTCACCTGTGGTCTCCCCTCCAGTACTACACCTTGTACTCCACCTTGTACTCACCTGTGGTCTCCGCTCCAGTACTTCACCTTGTACTCACCTGTGGTCTTGGTCCCGGTCGTTCTGCCTGGTCGTCTGCTCCACCTCTGGCCCATGTCTGTCCCCCACAACACTCTGCTTCAGTTTACTAACTTACTTGTTGCCCTTGAATAAAGAACAGTGATATTGTAATCTACATTACATTATCATATACTAGTGTTCTAAGTGAGCAGAGCCTTGTGGCCAGCTTTTGTCAATAACAACATTTTGCACCTGACTGTCTTTCTCAAATCTCAAAACAAAAATGATTTCATTTTGTGTCGTTCTCTCTTTTCCGTCTGCTCTTTTGTGTTTCGCCTCAGTGTTTTGGCAGGACCATCTGCTGATCACGCCGCTGTTACTTTTCACTACAAGGCTCGTTTTTCTCTCTCTCTTGGCTTCTACTTAACTGTTCTGAGCCATTGTTTTTTTGCTTGTCATAATTTCTGTCATCCATTTTCTTGAAGTTGCTTACAAAAAGACTTGGGCCACAGTGGTGGAGTGGGTAATCCAAAAATCAGTTAGAGTTCCTCTTCAACCAGTACATTTTCTGCGGTGTCCATGGGCAAGACCCTTTACCGATCTTGCCTAAACGTAGGAATATTTAAAGAGTAACCCTGAAGCAAAATGAACACCTTTAGGTTAAACGGTGGCTATTGCAGTTGAATTTTCCTATTGGTCAAAGATATGTCATGGTACATGTCTATGCCACAGGCCCTCAGGCTCTGATAGGCAACTGTAGTGAATCAGGAGTTTTTTTGAGCGCATGGCTCACACCACATTCACCCCAAACCTTCACCAGCCCCGCTGTCTCTACCAGGCACTGCCCATTTGTGGAGCATTTTTCAAATTTTGGCTGTGGTTTTACTATGGTTCTGACCCGGGTGTTTTGTTCCACTTTAATGTGACTGTCATGGTGTGTTAGTGGTCAGAGAAACTATTTGCATGGTATGGCTGCCACATCTTTGTTAAGTCTGTCCCAGGGTAGGTGTGTGTGGAGCTTTGAAGGTAGTTTACCACCACAAGTGTGTGTGACTGAAGTGGTTGAATTATGAACTCATTGGAAAAGCATGTGACATTTTTAGTTGGCGCAGAATTTCGAACTACCAAACTTTTGGTTAAGCCTTTTTCATGCAATATTCTTCGATTTTTGTAATGACGGCCATTATTTCAAACCCATGCATTTTGCTAGCTCCATATATTTTTTTATGTAATATTTTCTCATTGCATTCTTTACTTTCTGACTCAAGGCAATTTGTGACATTTCCAACATGGGCCATCACTTTGCAGACAATAGCAGTTTTACTTTTAGCCCTTTTAAGTGCAACAGTTCTGGAGCATGGAGACTTCTGACAGTTTACCCGGGGCATGGCTGTACCATATTACCATCTTCTCAACGTGCCCTCATAAACCGCTGATGAAATCCACTCTGCCCTCTTGCTACTCCAACAAACATGTCCGCCGGGGCGCGCTGCCATGTTCCGCACCGAGCCGTGCCCTGAAGAACAAGCTTTTGACATTAACATCATGATGGCGCAGTCATGGGAGGAGGCTGCAATCCAGACACTAAAGCAAAGTACAGCCGCCTCTGACATGGCACCGGATGTCCCGAGATTCAGATGCTCCTAAGTGTTCCTCTAGAGCTCTCGTTATAAGTATACGCATTATCTCTGACTCATATGGGTTTTCCAAGAATAGCAAGAGCATTTGAGGAATTGTTATGAAAACTCAGTAGGCACTTTGTGAATAAATTGTATTTCAAAGAGTAGTTTTACAGACATTTTTACTTGAGTACTATTACTTTAAAGTTTTTTTTGTGTTTTTTTTTTTTGCTTTATTTGATGACATTGTCCTGAACCCACAACGAGCACTGTAGGCTCTGAATATGGGCCGTACGCTCTACCAACTGAGCTAAACCGCATGACTGATGTAACAGTAACTTGAGTATTGGAAGTCTAGTTAGAGTATATCCCAACTCTGTTAAGTAGATATACCTTCATGTTGTGGAAAAGCTAAGAAGATATGGAAAGTTGGTTTATGGTGACTTAATTTGTTAAATCATTACTTATTTTTACTAGTTTTCTGAGACAAACTAAGTCATCTTCAAAGGCTTATCCTGGGCCGGGTCGCGGAAGCAACAGTGATGCACAGATTTCCCTCTCCCCAGACACTTCTGCCCAGCTCTTCAGGAGGATTTCCGAGGCGTCCCCAGGACAGCGTTGTGCGCCTCCTCCCGGTGAGACCCACCTTACAGTACTCTTACTTCAGTAAAATTGTTGGCTACAGGGCCGAGTTTGTGAGTTGGAATCCAGCTGCCCACTCTTCTCCCTGGTTTCCTGGCACTACACTGTCCTATCAATAAAGCTGAAAACGCTCAAAAAATCTTTTTAAAAATGTCAAATGCTTCCTCTAATGCTATTGTAACCCTATTACATTTACACATTTTCTTGGACTCATCTGGGTTTTCCATGAATATCAAGCGCATTTCAGGAATCCAGAATATGCCTTGAGCACCAAGTATATGGCTGTGTCTAATGTTGATTATTTCTGATTGGTCGTTCCATCCTGTTAAAGCTGTTTACGCCTCTGTCAGTGCAGATTGAAGACCCTAGGGCATATGAGCGTGACCGAGAGAACAAACATTTGACTCATGCGTATGTCACATTCACAAACATAGCACCTCTTGAGGCATCCAAGGGTCGAATGCTATAAACATACTGTACCTCAGGATTAGCAGGTTGGAGGAGCCTCGATGGCTTAAAACAACCCTTGTATCCGAACTTTTGGTTTTCATTTTGTTTTCAGTATTGTTTGTGTTTTCCATTTGGTTTACAAATTTGCTGTATTGACCAGCACTTTATGGCCATTGGACAATAAACACTACATGGACAAACTCTACTGATATGCAAACGTCCTCAATTGGTAGTGTGACTTGATTTCTCATGTTTTACGTCTTAAATGTTTGGCTTATTACCCCCGCCAAGGAGGTAATGTTCTTGGAAGTGTTTCTCCATCCATCTGTCTCTGTCTGTAAGTGACTTTACTCTCAAAAACTACTCAGGGAAGGTTAGGAATGACACAAGGAACAATTGATGCGATTTTGGTCGTGATCTGAATCACGGTGTGGATCCAGGATTTTTTTCAAAACGGCTGCCTTGGCAGAGGTCTGTGCTCTCCGAGTGCTTTCTAGTTTAGACTTGGTTATGTTCTGGTTGTTGCTCATTCTCCAATAATGACAATTACACCTACATTTTCTTAGGTTGTACTTGGTGAGAAAGGTTTGAGGGTCACTGTCCTAGATGACTAAACCAGGACAGGACCAAATCCACGACCAAACCATGTCAACCCTAACCAGGTAAAGTTTCCCGCAGCTGGGATAATGGAGTTTTTGAAACCTAAAAAAACCTCACCATTGATTCCCAAATTCTAATAGTGTCTACAGCTCATTTTGCATTCATATTCCGATCCTTTTGTTTGTAGGTATGACACATGCTCGTATCACTGCATCAACCCTTTGCTTGACTTCACAGGATGACATTGAGCGCGCTGGAGGAGGGGGTCAATGATCGCCTGGGGACCAAGCTGAGAAGCCCCCCTCACAGGCCTATAAATAACAACAGACATCACTCTCTTTTCTGTTTGGTAGTGTATTGAAGGGCAGACTGGAATTGGCTACAGCTTTAACCCAAACCAGCATAGCCGCTAACAAGACAGGCCTAGAGGTCAGTGGGTAAATCTAGATGCAGACTGAAGATGGATGACCTCACAACTCACTCAATCACCACTAATGAGGTCAAAGGGGGCTTCAATATTTACAAACATCAGGCTACTGTGGGCCTTAAATGGGGTACAACAACAGTGGGGTGGCAAGGGCTTTCTCTGGCTTTATGTCCTTGAGCAATGGTTCTCAAACTAGCAAGTACCAACTCAAATATTAGGCTTCTTGAATACAATTTAACAGAACTAATCAAAAACTTAAAGTCTGAACCAAGACCAAAATTGGTCTAAACCCCAGCACTAAACCAGACCAGAGTACCACTAGGTGCCCACGTCCCACAGTTTGAGAGCCAGTGTCCTGCCTTTTTGTTTGAATGCGTTTGGAGAAGCCATAGGCACAGTATGGCTGCCACCTCGCTGACAGTCTGCCTCAGGGCTTCTGTGGCCATATAGGTGCACAACTAATAATGGTGGACTCAGTTGCAAAGCACTTTGGGAAGGCTGTAACACATTGAAACATGGGGAAAGAGGGTGAAGTGTCTTGCCCACGGACACAATGGCAGTATTATCCCTTGGAGTGGGAAGGGAACCACCAACCTTCCAGTTAGCAAAACGTTCCATGAAGCAGTCTTTGTGAAGGAGGTCTTTGACACTGAGACTGTACGCATTAAGGTTACACAGTGAGGTTTTAACTATTATTGGTCTGTTTTCAACTCTTTTGTAGCCATTAGTTAATATCTCATTAAAAGCTAATGCGTCTCAGTTCAGTGGTTTTCATCAGATGTAAAAGGCCTTGGAATAAAAGCTATTGATGTGAATAAATGTGGGCCTATTGAAAGTGAAGAGGCGAGAGCTGAATGAGACACCGACTGTAGCTGCTCATGGAGATCCTCAGAACTGACAAAGAACCAGCATTTTTCAAACACTTATATTTCAACATGCTCAGGGATGGACAAATAAGCTAATGGCCATCTAGGCTAATGTGGCCTTTGTATTATACCAAACCAGCCTCTGACCTCTATAGCATGCATAAGATAACTCTGTCCTACAGAACTGCTGCTCACAGAATTTTGTATATATTTTTGTAAATCCTAACAATTGTTGTAAATATGAAATAATTAAAAGAAGGAACTAGGACTAATCTAAAACTTAACAGAGTCCAAACCATTACAAAATCAGATCTAAACTAGGATTAAACAGGGAAAATATATACAATAAATATAAAGCCAGATTTCAATTAGAACATGACCAGATCATGATACCGTTAAAAAAAAATCCTAAAAGACATTCAAAACATAGTTACTTAAATCACCCTCCTTCATTTTGATGATGTTTCAACATCAGCATGTTTATCTTGAATATATGTACAGAAATACATCTTTTAGCTTGATGCATTGGATTAGAATGTGTGTGTTAGCTCTATCTAATAAAGTGGCCGGTGAATGCAATACAAGAGTAGAGCCAATCAAGCTGAAAATGCACAGAACTCTGCACAAAACTGCCCTGAAAAGGAATATAATGATCCAGGCAATGCCCATCTTAAGCCTCTGTGATGAATGATTAGCCTGTGTGATCGTAGAGCCTGAGGAAGCAGGAGGTGAAGAGGGTGTCAACTATGGGGCCGGGGTCACACACGGGGCCACACACGGGGTCTCAGACAAGTCAATGTGAGAGCTAATTATGGTCATCAATCAAATGATATGTACAGAATAATGCAATGCTGCTTGAGAATTTGATTATTAGCTTCCAATACTAACAATATAGACACACTGAAATGAAGTTGATTAAAGGTATTAGGGAGGTTTTTAGAAAATGTTATTGGTTAGCCTGCTGAGGAAGTGTCAATGGCTGTGCTTGTGTACACATTAGCTCTGGTGCTAACTGGTTGTACAATGGTTGAGAGGAACACTGAAGCATCTGTAAAAGAAATACTGACTCTGTCTTTCTTGATAGATTTGGTGGTTGTATCCAGAGATGCTAATTGCTAATCAGGTCCTTATAGTTACACTAATGGTACAGTTGTCATTGGAAGTAGAATCGGGTGACTTAAGTCTTTAAGGCTGCTTTATTGTTGAGTGTGAAAATACGGGCAGAAAACATAAGATA
Source organism: Philypnodon macrostomus (assembly GCA_036025475.1). Taxonomy (NCBI): domain Eukaryota; kingdom Metazoa; phylum Chordata; class Actinopteri; order Gobiiformes; family Eleotridae; genus Philypnodon; species Philypnodon macrostomus. Next base: position 10,584 of record JAVQKC010042786.1, read on the forward strand.
TATTCTTCTCTCTGCTCCTTTTCATTCAAGTTTTGTACTGTCATGTAGACACTTATGCTTGTTAATTATTTTAATTTTAATTGAATGAAATAAATTAAATAATTAAAAAAATAAAATAAATTCATAGATGCTAATTTCTGAATCATAGCAAACGTTCTCTGTAATAACTTGTATTTATTTATTTTTTTATTTAACCAGATTAGCCAATTGAGAACCAATTCTCATTTACAATGGCGACCTGGCCACATTCATTCATAGGCAATGTGGGTTAAGAGTCTTGCCCAGGGACACAACGACAGCGTGTGCTTGGACGGGGACTCGAACCACCGACCCTCTGGTTGAAGGGCGAGCGC
>JAVQKC010042799.1:0-22430 GCA_036025475.1 Philypnodon macrostomus
TGCGTTCACAGTTTTGGCCCGTTATTAATTAATTACTTAATTAATAGTCATCGAAGAAGTACCCAAATCGATACAGTTTGGCGTCTTTATGGTATGCACCTGTGTGCAAATGTTGAAAATGATCCGGCAATTTGTTTTTGAGTTATCACAGCTAGGATCTGCGGATGCGGACGCGCACCGACGTGATTCCATAATACACGCTGTTTTCGCCAATATAATTACAGCCTATTGAGGCTGTGAGAGAAAGGAGAAACTTTGCCTGGGGTCCCTGGTCCTTTTGACTATCTCCAACAGCGTGTCACAGGAGCCCTCTGAAGATGTCATCATTAAACTGGTCTGTGAGGATCCCACACATTTCAAAAAGCAGCTATTTGATCCCGAGATCTGATGATGCTCTTTTGTGATCTATTATGAACAAGAGGAGAGGAGGTAAAGTTCCTGGGTTCAGTCGCTGCAGAGAGTTAACTAGCAGCTAACCAGCACTCTCTCAACCCCAAGGCACATCACAAGTTGGAGTTCAGAGCAGGGCTGTATAATTAGTCGTCTTGGGTGAATGTAGGAGACAATAGACAGATCTGAACAACTTTGCCATAGTCAGCATATAGATGATGTGGTTAATTGGATTTGTCAGATCAGGTTTTTTGTCGCCCAAACAAAACATGAAAGAGGGGTTCTCATACCAGTTATATGTGTGAATCGAAATTTCCTATGAGAAATAAAGTCAATAATTCCATGTGTCTTACCTCATGAAGGACCTTACATAGTAGCCCTGCTTGGATATACGCTGTGGTCTGAGATGTCCCACAGTAAATACAATGTGACTTTCACTTTTCTAATCTGAATTTCAAATGTGACAATTACTGTTAATGTTGGTTTGTTGGCTTTTGTAAAAATGTGTTGCACTGTCTCCCTAATTGGATCCAGAATAGTTGAATCTTTATCCCTTTTTCTGCACTTGTATCAACTAATTCTGGCCACACACACTGCAGATGTGAGTCATTAAGCCGCACACACTAACGAACCGCTACAACTCCCTTCAACTCCCTCCAACTGGTAACAACACAGCCTGACTGGAAATCATAGTAAAATCAGGCCAAAAATGTCTGTGTCTGTCCCCAGTTTAAATCTGAGCATTGAAAATAGCTCGGGTCAAATATTACAAACACACACACATCTCATAACTTCACTTTCTGGACCTCCATTGAAAGTACCAGTGGTGTGGTACCAGTGGTCAGAGCTGATGATGGCGGCTTGTTTATTACATGCTCCGAATCTGCTAATGTTTCTCTATGTGGGTGGGTAGCTGGTGCCAGATGGACACATGATCACTTGTCATACAATTCCTGATTAACCCATAAATGATCTGCCAAGTGGATTAACTCATATCACCATAAACACCGTCTCTGGGGGGGACTGTAGGTTTCTGTATCTTTTTGAGCAGCACTGCAGGGCTTCGTGTAGTTTTGGAAAAGACTATGTATGGAAGAAGAATGATTCCCTCTGAACAATGTGCCCAAAATAGCAGCTTTTCTCTCCATTGTGTTGGCCTCCATAACCGGCTCGAACATATGAGTCACTGTCTGCACTGTTCTACCTGAGGCGCTCCATAAAGATGATTCTCCTTTGGGATGTTACCATAGCATGCATCTATTTCCCCCCTATGCTCTAACACCACTGATGTGAAACTAGAGCTTTGGGGTGATGTCTTTCTCTCTGAAGTTTGCAGCCAGCTTTTTGCAGGTATTCCTAAAGAGAGTTAGTATTCGTTCAGCACTTACATTCACAGATTCGAAAAAAGCACAGTTTTTCTGAAATGTCTTTGGGAAAATGAGGAACACAGCAGAATATAATGGCCTCCCTGTGCAAAGAGCCTGCATCTGTCTCATGGGTAATCTTTAGCCTCATTTTCTTTGTTGTTGATGTGAAAAGTGGAATAGAGGTTTGGCCCATCACATATTAGAGTCTCATTATGTCTTTGTACATACCTGTGTATTATTGGCTTTATGGGCTGGGTATGTCCTTTTAGTTGCAGGGTGAAAAGGGATGTAGACTTTAATAATGGTTTCAAAGAAGTTGGTATGTTGTTTTACCGGGGCCACACAGTATTTTATATTCTTTGATAATGAAAAACTGATTGTGCATCTTTATTTAAACAATTTCTTGCATATGTAGTGCTTAAGTGTTGTTAATGCACTCCCTCTTAAGTATGTTTGAGTTAATTTAAAAGCTTTTTTGTATTTATTTTCAACCTGAACCTGCCAGTTTTTTTCCAACTGAACTGAACAAGCTCTCATATGTCTGTGAAGGTGGTTGTGGACAGCTTGTCGTTCAAACTCTGCATTCTGCTCCTGTGTTTTCAATGTATGGTGCTATGGTAAAATACATTCAAAGAGAATACTTCATCCTCGCGCACTGTGCTTTTCACCGCTCCTCCTGTTTGCCGTGTATGACCGCTGCACACCCCTGCCGCTCCCGTCCCTGCTCGGTGGTGTCTGGTTGCACATGCTGCTCCTGGTAGAGGAACAGCCTGGAAGACGCAGCCAGTGTGCACACAGCAATCTGCTGAGTTTGAACCGGCTCGTTCGTGACAGACACATCGCTATTAGGTAAGAGGTTTGCTCTCAGTGCACTATACCCATGTTACTGAACTGTATTCATTTTAACCACCATTTATTGAAGTGGGCAGCATCAGCAGAATACTGACTACAGAATACAGTGGCTTGAGCAGTAGCACTTGGCATTATAATAACAGTCCACACTAACAAGAATGTCCCTTTCAGCCACTTCATTTGGGGATGCCAGAAAGATTGATGTTTTTACTCCGGATGCCTTTTTCAACTCAAGCTTGGGACCAGCTCTGAAGTTATCTGGACACCCTATTAGGCTGTCCTTGGCTGTGACCGCTATAAAACTAATTAATTTTCTGTTTTGTGTTTGTTACAAAATATCCTCCAAGACCAGAAGCACTTAATGCTGATATGTTAGTACTCCTGAATTTCTATGGTTCAACTTACGTTCAGAGGTAGTTAAATCTGTGTTTTGCCTCTTAAAAATACAACCTACATTGACTGGGAACAGACAAATTCTGTCTCTTTCTGCAACAGTAGAAAAATATGGCCAAAATACCACTAAAGATAGCTCGGATAATGCTACTTCTTTCTGTTGTGTGAGGTGCACAGGCAGTCCTTTTGTATCAGGTGTCTTGTGCTGTGGACACTCACTGTGAGTTTCTGGTCCTGACAGGTCACAGTGCAGCCTCGGCTCATTGATCAACAATAATTTGGCTTTTCTTCATCACGGCTCAGTCCAGGAGTGAAGTCCCAATGGTGTGCAGGTGGTGCAGCAGGTGGCAGTTAGTGGCCTGGCCGGGACACAGCTGCTCTGGACAAACTGGACCAAAGCCAGGTGAACCGTAGCTCTTTGGGGCACAAGACAGACGGTACAAAATAAGTATATTTTTCTGCAGCAGGGGTCCTACCTTGGAGTATATTTTCAGATTTTTCTTTTCAATTCTCTACAGACTCCAAACCAACTTCCAGTTCCTGAACTTTGATCCAAACTAAACTTCCTCACTTCGCATGAAGAGTATACCTTACAGATATTATATATATATGTGTATTTTTTTTGCAGCATCCTTCCTCCCTGCTTTGGTATTTCAAGGCGACATTCTGACTGTAAGAGATTCCCTCCATGTTTTCATTGAACATGACACCAAAGACTTGACACCACATTAAAGCAGGCACTCTGTGGCGGGGGAGCACCTTGTCTGCATCCCAAGGAGAAAGCTCTAAATGTACGCTGACAATGAGGCACTTTCATGTGTTACTTAGCCGCTTTGACATTACTGGATAAAGATGTGAGAAAAGCCTATAAATCTGTGGCTAAACTGATGCCATGACATGTTAGAATTTACAGTTATAGGGCTATACTGTAGTCAGGTGCTTTATCAGGTGGGGTGTACACTGTCTAAGTAAAAACTGGTTAGCCTTGGTGTAGTCATAGTAGTAGTGGTTGGTAGAAACAGTATTGTACAGTATTTGCAATACCCCAATGTTTACTTTACTGTATATGTGAGTACATTATGCATTCACTCCAGTCACACACTAGAGGGCTGGAGCTACTAAGCCTTTGTAGCCACAGCTGCCGTACCATGGCACACCAGCAACCTCTCCGACCGCCATCAAACAGACCACCTCAATCAAAAGATTCAGGCAAAGTGAGTGAAGTGTCTTGCCCAAGGACAAAATGGCAGTCAGTTGGAGTGGTGCCCATTTGATTAGTTTGTATGTTTGAATAAATTAAGCTTAATATTTTTTGTCACATATTTTTTAGTAAAAATACTTGAATTCAGATTTCAATTCCCTTTTCCACCTCGAGCAAAATGTAATAAATAAATGCTAAACTGAATAGAATAAGAACTAAATAGAATGTGTTAAATAGCAATGGGAAAGTGTGAGATGTATTAGGACCACACCTTGAAGCAGAATGTGGAGCCTTTGTGGGAAATCTTAAGGCGCACAAACATCAACACTAATTCAGCCCATATGGTCTGGAGGAGGCTGTTATTAATTTATTAAGACACTGCCCAAAGCAGGAGCTGGGAGCAGAAGGATTACTTATTGATGATTGTTTTAATGAGTAAATTATTGTTTTTTTGGAATAATAATCACCAAGTTTGACCCTTATATAAAACCAGCCCCCACCATGTTGTGTTTTTCCTGTGTTTATGCTGTAGGGTATTTCCCTGTAGCAGAGGATGTTAAAGTGCAGAAAGTTTATTAAACATGAATTTGAGTTTCCCCTGCCACCAAACCAGGCTCCAGGCCAGGTAGGATGCTGTGGGAAACCTCTACTTTATACTGAAGAGTAAAAATGGACTGGCTTTTACATGCTTGGCTTCTCTCCACTAATGATGCCATGTTGTAAAGTACAAACTACTCACACATAAAAAAAACTAAAGAATGTTGGTAGGGGGTGTACCAATCTAATACCTTATTATAACAGTATATTACAAAAGGACTGCTGTATATGTGATGTGGAGCTAAGGATATATGGTTCAATACAGTGTGAGGCTATTCAACCAGAACTCCCTGGCTGTTTGGAAGCAACACATTTCTGGGAGTCTGGATTCTCTTTAAAATTACAGAGGCATGCTTCAGGCACAAAATATATGAGATTGTATGAAAGCAGGACTTCTCAGATTTGATACAGCCCACTGCACTCTTCTCGTGTAAGGTACCAAACTTGTTAGAGGTTTTACTGTGATTTTTGTTGTTGTGATGTTGATTTCCCTTAATTGCTTTTATTAGTTTTAGACACACCTGTTTTATGCAACAACTCGGGAATTAAAAAGCTCTTTTCCTTGTTTTTTGAAGCCTACCAAATATAGCACTGAAGGGGTAGTCCTTTTTAGTTTTAGAGCCCATTCACACCTTCACTGTTTGGTCCGGATTTTCGGACTTTCCAGTCTGGTCGGGACCAGTTTCAGGTGTAAAAACGCCGGTCATTGGTCCGGCAAAAAGTGGCGGACTCGGCCCGCACCAAAATATGATTGGTGCTAGTGTGAAAGCAATAATTTGAACTATCGTACCAAGTCCAGGAAGTGTTTACAGAGGGCAAAAGAAGAAACGTTACTCAGAGAAAAGTGAAACGGGTCTCAGGATGGTTAAAATACAACAGACTTATGGGTTTATGTGTTTTATCCCCATATGTGATAATATATCAAAAAGAAAAACAGGACCGGGTCGCGGAGACAGCAGTCTAAGCTGAGATGCTCAGACTTCCCTCTCCCCAGACACTTCATCCAGCTCTTCCGAGGGGATTTCAAAGCGTTCCCAGGCCAGCCGAGAGAGATAATGCCTCCAGCGTGTCCTAGGTCTCCTCCCGGTGGGACATGCCCGGAACACCTCCCGAGGAAGGCGTCCATGGGGCATCCAAAACAGATGCCCGAGCCACCTCAGCTGGCCAAAATGAAAAACCAAAACAACACATCTTCCCGCGACACGCCCCCATTGTCATGATGACGGCAGTGAGCATTTCGCGGAAAGTCTGATAGTCCGGATTTTAAAATGGTGGCGTGAAAGCAGTAATAGTGGCCTTAAGTTCTTATTTTAAACATGTTAGTAACCAGTTAAACTAAATACTGGGGTGCACTATACTACACTATTATTGTTTATTCAGTCTGTATCTCTACTCTAGGGTTGAATAATGCAGCTTATATGCTAACTGTGAGCCCTGTCTCTAAGTATTTACATGTCTGTGTGTATGTTGGAGCGGCAGCAGCAGTGCTCCAGTGTCCTCTTAAGTGCTCCTGAATGTCACATCCTATCTGCCTCTGTCCCTGAAGCACAAATGGACACTCCATCCACTTGTCAGGTGATTAATCTGCGATCCCCTCTCTGCATGGTTGGCTCTCTGTCGCCAATTCACATTGTATACAGATTCTACAGCCATACAAGAAACACTATACACTTAAACATGCTCTTAATACATTATATACATTTACAGTGCTTTTTTCACATACATCCTACTAGGTAGTAACAGCTGACCTTATATCCTGTGTTTGAGACTTCAATGGTAATCCACCTGCAGGCACTGGGTCAGGCCTGGGTCAAGAGACAGAAATTTCCCATGACTGGATTAACATTTGACCTTGGAGACTGTGAATGACGTGCAAATATGAGCAGAGATGGGGCAGATTACAGAATAAAGTGCACTAATAATAAAGGCACTCAGTGAGACCTCTGCCAAGACATTACAGAATAAAAATTCACATGTTGCAACAAACAAAAATGGCTCAACCTTGGAGTCAAACATCGGGACTATTATCCAAGACTAAACAATTTACTACCACACCTGTGCAAGAGTTATTCACTATTGAGGATTATAGTTAAATCCCAAATTATAAGCAACATCAAGGTGTGTGAATTATATTAAGTAAAGGCTAAATCTAAATTTGTCCCAATAGGATAGCTTAACCACAGACACAATGTGGAGTTAGCTCATCATAAAAATGAACACAGTTATCCTTCAAGTCTCTCCGCACTGAAGATCAATGAGCAGACAGATGCATTATTCAGCACATTAATTCAATGGTGCCTGGACTTTTTGTGGCAGGTTTATCAGCATCACTCTGAAAAATGAAGAAGCCAAGAGTCACAAAGCGTATAGGATGGGAAACAGACTAAATCTCTGCTGGTTTAGTTGGGTAAGGTACAGTACATAGAGCAGGTACATTGGGGAGGTTCTGTGCTGCTGCTAATGGGCTTCAGTGGCAGAACATGTCGGGGCTCTGCTTCAGTGACACCGAGGCTTTCACTCTGATCTCACTGTGAATACAGATCTGTGATGGGAGAGTTCAATATGAGAACAGTCAGAAGATACCTGTGCTATCATCATGTTTGTGATACAGTTGCTATGATAATCATCATCGTATGCTTAATACGGGTAGATAGCTCATAGGTAAGTGTTGTATGTCACGTTTATTTTTGATATTTAATAATAATAATTTATATTGTTACATATATTGCTTTACAATGCCCAAGGCTTTCTCAAAGTGCTTACATTTTGAATCCATTATTTATTCACTCCACAGTCACACCTGGTGGTGGTAAGCTACTTATGCCCTGGGGAACACTGACTGCCAGTTTACGCCTACGGCCTCTCCGACCACCACCAAACACCAATCACACAACCACATTCGTACATAGGCAATGCGGGTTAAGTGTCTTGCCCAGGAACACAACAACAGTATGCACAGAAATATAATATTTGAACCAAAGTTAAAGGGTCAGTATGCTAAATATGTTGAACAGTAGTTAATAGTATGGCCATTTTTGTTTTGTTTTATAGTTTTGATAATTCCTGAAATAGCAATACATGTAATCACACGTCATAACTTTTAAGTGTATATTCATAAATGTGATATTTTCTTATCACCCAGCCATACCTACAGTAAAAACCTCCCCCTCAGAATCTTACACAGACCAACATGTCTGCCACAACATGTCAGCCTATCGTTAGATCTCTCTCACCTCTTGTCCTCTATTAAAGGCCAGACATCTGATTGTAAAGCAGGGGATTCATTAATATGACTATCTCCTCGCTCTGGCACTCCGACCCGAAGACCAAAAACCTTCCATTTTCTAGCAGCTTGCACTGAAACATTTAGCCACTCAGCCCTGCCTCAGAAAAAGGCAAAGTGCGTTTAATGAGACATGCCTTGCCATCTCCATCTTGTAACTTCCAACTGAGGGGACAATGAAATTTCACTGGCCCGTACAGTGTAATCCCAGGCTTTCTTAATGTAATTGGAAATCAAGCAGTCCCCTTTAGACTGTCCCTTTATTACTCAAGCCAGCTGGGTGGGAGTTTTGGGGGCAGCTCAGTTATGGGTTTCTAACAAGCTAAAGTTGAGGGCTGTTTAAGTAGGGCGGCCAATAAAGCTTCTTTATATTGGAGCCAGGTTGTCTTACAGCATGTTTACAAGAGCCTATAGTTTTAGATGCACTGGGACGCTTTATCAGCCACGGTCTAGGGCAAGACATGGGCAACTTGAATGTTTTCAACAAAGAATAGTGGCTATGGTGCTTTGCTATGTTAATGGACTTCAGTGAGAATTTTGTGGACTTATAGAGTGGAGTTACAGTGTCTGTGGAAGCTTTGCTTTTAATACACAGAGTGGTGGTGTTGTTTTACCTGTTCTTTCAACTATTGAGTCATTTTATTTGGATAACATTGGACAGACTGGCCTAGCATTTTCACTTTCCTCAGTGAACTAAAGTGAATGTGTAACTCCTCCCAATCAACGTTTCACATTCATAACAACTTACAGAATCTAACATGGAGCTGCCTACAACGCTTTATCTCTCTGATGTTCCAAATGTGTTTGCTCATTGATCCACTAATTACTTTCAAACAATCAATCAACTAAAACTTTATTTATAAAGAGCTTTTCATACATTTAAAATGCAACACAAAGTAGTAAAAGTAGTTAAAGTATAGACTAAAAAGAATTAAAGAACAAGATCAAATTATAATACAAACAAAACAATAAAAAAACAAGCTTATAAACAAATAAATGACCCTTTAAAATCAGGTTATAATGAAATAAAATTCCCCTTTAAAACCAGGTTATAATGAAATAAAATTCCCTTTAAAACCAGGTTATAATGAAATAAAATTCCCCTTTAAAATCAGGTTATAATGAAATAAAGTTCCCATTTAAAACCGGGTTATAATGAAATAAAATTCCCCTTTAAAACCGGGTTATAATGAAATAAAAAGTCCCTAATAACAAACAAAATAAAATGTCTCTATATAATGAACTAATTTAATAAAAAAATAATTAAATCTAATATATTAAGAACCAGGTTATAATAAAATAAAATTATGAATATTAAGTAAAAGTATAAAAGTCCTGGTTATTAATTGTTTTGGTATTCATATCTAATCTATTGTGTGCCTTATAGGGCAATAGCTACAATATCTCGAACCATCTGACTTGCATACATACAAAAGTATAATGCTGTGTTATGCATCTTCATCTTCACAAGCAGTGAAGTCTTATTTCTGCCTTAACGGCTCTGAACAATTTAGACATGAAACGCTTTAAACCGGCATAAACAGAGTATTACCAGAGCATTATTTGCAATTAAAACTAATTGTCCACAGTCCATAGTGGAGTAGTTTATTACTATTAGTGCTATTAAAACAAAGACGTCCATCAACATCTTCTGGTCCCAATCTCGTGCCTGGATTCCCTCCCAGTTTTTCGGGCTTCACCAGAGACACGACAGAGGAGATTATGACGAGCCTGTCCAAGTGAGTCGCTGCCAAATGAAAACTTTTCTTTCTCTTCTGCATAATGATCCACTTTCAGCCTCCTGGCTCCTCTCCCCAGCTCCAGCTGTTGCACTGGTTATTCACACATAATTACTATCTATTTAGGAAGCATCACTGAAAGGACTAGTGCTGTTAGAAGCTCATCTGCCTCTAAATTAACTTGTGCTTAGAGCTATACAAGTACAGTGGTAGAAAAAGACTGGCTAATTTTTCCGTATTTTCTGTGAGAGAGAAGTTGTAATTAGTGAAACACCAGCCTGCACACATACACGCACACACACAGACACACACAAAGACACACACAGACACACACACACTTAAACTCCAGACTAGAGTTTGATTAACTGGGGGGTTGTTAATTGAATTGTTGATTTTTATTAGAAAATTCTGTGAATGACTGTGATAGTCTCTCTGGGTGTGTTAACAGGCATATTAAAAATGTCATGTCCATAAATCTAATGCAGCTTGCAGAAAATGGAGAAAAGTCATAAATAGGGCTCTTTGGGATAATTGAGAAATGTCAGTAAACAAAAAGTGAAATCTTCTGTAATATTTAAGAATTGTTTAAATGAAGTGTAGCTTGTGTATAGCTAACCACATAAGCAATGAAAAATACAACTCGTAAGATGATTAGAACTTGATTTGACTTGATCGTCCACAAAAAGCTATGAAGTGACTGTATCAATCGACCGCCCGTAAGCCCAACAATGGAAGTAAATCATATCAACCCTTCTTCAACACACGCGCTATATATATTTTTTTGTCTACTGTTTTTCAGCACTTATCATTCCCTTCTTAAAATGAAAAATCGAATTATTGTTGAGCGTAAATGTACAATAACCAAACCACTCCTGCCCTGTTCATTTCCTTGTATACTTGCCACATGATGTACAGTAATGTGCCACAGTGACTGATGAGCAGCAGGACGGAGGTAGGACTGCACGCTGAGGGCCCAGGAGGCAGGCCCAGATCAAGCAGAGAACAGGACAGATTCCTCTATATACATGAATATCATCGTACCACAAAGAACAAAGACTTTAATGTTAATGGCTTTTCTGTACCTTATCTTACAATGTGCCACTGCTCTTTTGCCCAGGAACTACAACTGCAGAAGTAGAAGTAGTTATTACCAGTATTTGTCTCCTGTGCTGTCCACATTGTTTACCTTGTGTCTCTGTTATGGTTTATTAGAAGAACAGGGCTGTGTTCAAGCGGTGCCTGCTGGAAAATGCTTTATTTAATCTGCACAAAAAAAGAGTAGGAAACTATCAAGGATGAAATTTGTTCACTGCAAACTGTCAAAACAAGACTCAATACTAGTTCAGTTCGTGCTGTGCCTTCTTTGTTACAAAGGGTGTTTTTGACTTTTTCAGGGTCAGCAAACAAGTTTTGGCTATGTACGCTGACACTCAAAGATAAAGACATTTTTATGACTATAGAAAACTTTGTTTTTACAGAGGGCACTCAAACTGATCCATTTATTTGTTTTTGCTTTCAAAGTAACTTGGTGGAGCTTTCATCGTTTTGTTTGTTGGTTGAATTTTGCTAACATTGGCAGGAAAGGTTAGTCATAGGCCTAGGAAATGTAGTTTCTGGTGTGAATCTGGAACATCTTCTGGATCCAGGGTTTACCATTAGCGCCTTCTATTGATGCCTTGTTGCTCAATGAATAGAGCATTTACCTCTGAACTAGGAGATTTTTATTTAAGGTCTGGGTACTACAAATTTACCATTGCAAGATTGGGCCATATCTGGTGGAGCTTTTGTGATTACATTAGGCAGTCACATACTGTATTTCTTTCAAATGTGAATTCTAGTTGCTACAAGGTCTATTTGACATTTGATTTTCCAAGTCTCCAAAGCTTAGAACGAACCAACAAATGAAAACCTTGAACCACTTAAACATCTTTGAAGATAATTATGTTTTCTCAAAGAACGTATTATTCTGCGCATGTGCTGCACATCGTAAGTGCAATAATGGTCAAGGTGCCCCTTTTACTCGAGCCCACAAGCTGCCAGTGGTTCCCATAGAGATGATGTGTAACCCACATGTGAATCACTTCTATTAATGCAGCCCATTGATGAAGAAGAGCCAATCCATTCTCCAACACACAGGTCAAAGGCATCATCATCATCATCACTGCCACCAACATCATAGCTCTTGACTAGCATGCTGCAGCACCACTTCCTGCCAAACTCCCAGAACAAGCTAATTTAATCTTGTGTCAGCCATGGAAATCATTGGGCCTTTCATCCTGCCTCCATTCACGTCACTCACATCAGAGACATGCATAATGACGCGTGTTTTAGGAGCTGTAATTCCCCTGATTCTTTGTGGTCGCCCCCGCCGGCATGCTAATCACTAATGCTTTCTCGGTGGGCCCTGTGTCTTTTTACATAGTGCCATTGTTCGGGACTGACAGGTTGAAAATGCAGAATATGCAGATCAAACAACACCTTAAAGACACTTGAGAACATTAACTACTAATATAATTCCAGAGGGCTAACAAATGCTAATCATCTGTCTTGTGTTTTGAAAAGTCAGTTTTAATTAAATAATAACTTACATTTTAATAGTATGTCAGAGTACTCATCAGTGAACCATGTACGGAATATTGTAGGTGACAACATGCTGGCAAACACACTCAGAAATGTTCCAAGACAAGCTAATCACAAAATAGTAAAATGTATCTGTAGACATGCCAAAAAGTAACAGTTAGATAATGCTAATATTTTCACTAGCAATGTCTAATAGACGTGGGAAGATTTAATTAGTTTGGTCTAGATGAGGAACAGCGTTGGGATCCAGGAGTCTTTGCAAGGCTTCAGTACCATCGCAAGATAAGCATCTATCTGCTTTGAATTCAGTTTCTTGCATCACTAGATAGACACAGATTTGCTCATATTCCAATCAAGAACAATCACATTTGACATTATTAATAATTTCTCCAGTTTCACAAATCTTCTTTTTGACAGGTGAGTCATTGTATTTTCCAGTGTGCTGCTCTGTCTCCTGTGAGAACTTACTTCCACTGCTCCCCTTGTTTCAATGTGTGTGATTAAATGTAGTTGTAATGACTTTGGACGGAGCCCTGTTGCTCGGTCGTGCTGTGCTGTTTTCCAGCTGAGGGGGCCATTAACCTGTTAGCGGGATTGACTGTGAGATCACACAATCTGCACTCGCAAACTTTTGGAAACAGGGAGACTTCTCACATGGTGCTTAGGCTGATAAATCTTTGTTAGTAAGCTGAATGTGTAGCAGCTGACAGAAGGAACATCTGCAGCAATCTGTCTTTGTTGTACAGTGGGGGAATTTGCTGCTAAAATAAACTTCTTTGTGTGTTTCAGACCAGCGCCGTGCTCTGTTCGGGAGGCTGTGCACTGCTGGCAGTCAGTTCCCTGTTGGCCATCATCACCATCTTCCTGCCCAGCGGAGGGTGCGAGCGGAGGATCTGCACTCTGGCCGGATACATGCAGATGGCAGCAGGTACAAGCACACGAGAAACAAAAAACTTAAAACAATAGTCCGCTGTCCAGTCGAAATCAGTCCTTTTTCCATTATGCATAACATTCATTTATTCATCCATATGCAGCTGTTTCAAATCTGGCTTTGACTGATAGCAATGCCTATTACCAAAAATTAAACTGAAGAGCTGACTTTGTTACCCATCACTCAAAAAAAAAGAAAAACAAAAGACTGAACTGGAGGACAGCTGCTGCTATGGCAACAGCACTCGCGGGCAAACTGACGATGGGAGGAATTTAGAGGCTGCAGTAAAAAGACAATTAATGTTCCTTAACACAGGTCATTAGTTCAGGGTTGCATGCTTGTTATTCACACATGTGCAACAAACAAGCGGCGGCACGGTCAACGTTCGGGCTTTTAAAATATCGGAACACACCACGGCTCATGTGTCCGCTGAGTACCGGCCTTCACAGTCCTGCCCGGTGCATCCGAGCGTTTTAATGGCAGCCCGCACCAATGGGACGTGTTGTTGTGTTGTGATATGAGAGGACACGCTTCATGTGTCGCTTATAGGTTATGGCCGTCACAACTATTAAACAAGCTTCTCGGGTACGTCACAAAGTCTGAGATAAAAAAGAAGTTCTGGGATGTTCAAATGCAGTTGTGATATCCTTGATGCCACCTTTCAATGCAAACTTTCTATGTGTGTTCGTATTCACAATGTCAATCTTGCTCTGTAATTACATGAGCGATACGCAAGTTAAAGATAAGAAGTGTTTGGTCAAAGGTCGGCTTGCTAATGGAGCTTTAATATAAGTGAAATCTAAACTTAAGTGTGGTCTGAACTAAAGCACTTAATGAGCGTTCTCTTTTATTCTTGGTTTGTTACATGAGCCCATTCACATACTTAATGTTTTCACCTCTCAACCTTATCATTCACACACACTGAGTAGTCAATGTAGATATTTCTTAAGCATAATTAACAGACTATAGCACAGGACAAATCTTCATTACCAAAAGTCTGGTCTTTAGCAGAATCTAGTGGAACTTTTTTTTAACCTTAATGTCAATGTAATGGCTGATTGAAGCATCTTTCTCTTCCCACTTATGTATCTTGGCGTATCATGGAAGAATGACTAAGCCACCCTGGGCTCTCTTTTTTCAGGTCATGTGTCTTTTGAGAAACATTAATCACTTTATTTGAGGATTTTAGAGAATATCAAAAGCTCAAAAAAATGTAAAGATGCTATACTGAGGAAGAGCCAAAAACAGCATTATTAGTTTTATTATTATTCCCCTTTAATGGTGTGGTTTTAAGTGCACCTTTTGTTCACAGCCAGGCTCTCAGAACCATCTCCAAAATCAGATCAGTGTTTTTGGTAGGAAGTGTCTGTGAATAGCTCTTGTGCAGAATAGAGATGGCTCTGTGTCACTGTGTCACTGTAATAACAGTGTGGAGTGATAGGCCGGGCTTTTGTGTGCTTCCAGGTCGACTCTTGTCTCGATAGATGGAGGTTTCAGAGCGACCACAAAGCCCCGAGGAGAGCCGCTCTGTTTGTTTTCACAAAACCTGTGTGTGGAAATGTGTGGTTTTGAGTGGAATGGTAAATAGTAACAAGTTAGAACAATGGATTTTTTGTGTTGTGCATACAGTCATATTGTGTTTGGTTGTATGCACTCACTGGCCACCTTATTAGGAAGCATGTGCATTGAGATAAAAAAGGATTAGCCTAATATTGAAAGATAATATATGGAACCCAGTAGAAGGATCTACTGTATTATTATTATTAATAATCATAATAATTATACTTCCTGTTTCCTTGTCCTTACCAGAGTGGACAAACTTAACACTATTAGATGTTAAGCAAATTTATATTCACACAATCTTGCAAAGCATTCAACAATAATAAACCAGGTGCCATTCTCAAGACTGAATATTGTCATTTGATTTGCTTAAGATTTCCATTTCACACACACATTGTCCATAGCCTTTGCTCTTTGTTGACATCCCTTTCATGTTATGCATTCTGAACACCGCATCACCAGCAGATGAGTCATTCCAGGGAGTTTATTTTGCAGTCTTTTTTTCTTCTTGGAGCCCAGTCCAAGTCCCATGAGAGAAGTCTAGAATTAGATGAACTTACCTCCCCTCGAGTGGCTACATGTAGCGGTCTGAAGCCCATGCCCGCAAGCTCTGCACCATCAATGTTTTACACCGAGTGGGAGGGACGAGCCAGCATCTGCGTGTGCTGAGGCAGGTAGCTTTTTCTCACATCATACATATTTAAAGCTGCTTCTGGTCATGATTTACACAATTATAATTCTTTGACTAAAATGGGAAATAATTGCAGAATGCAGAGATCCACAATGTTATTTGAGATCATCAAATTCTAAATGATTATTTTTATTGGTCTAGTGTTGGCTATCAAACATTTCCAAGTACAGAAAGTATGTGGCTTTTCAATAAATTTTTATTGGACAAAAATAAGCCTAAATCAGAACTAACACAAGCTAAACGCACAGATTAAATGGGGAATAATGCTGAAAAATGCATTGTTATATAAGGACAAAACCTTGACTTTAAAACAGGCCTAAATTAGGTTTAAAGTGAGTCCAGACCTAGACTGTTTGACTCAAAGGCCACATGGGGTTTAAAAAAGTGGGCCGGCTGATATTGTATTCTTGACAAATGAGACTTACAGCCTTCGATCGGACCTCAGTGAAAAACTATGTCGATGTGGAGTTAACTGCAGGTTATAACAACGTGAGGGATCAATTGGCAATATTTTATCATTTCAAAAATATGAGAAAATGCTTGGCGGGCCGGATTAAAAAACCCTAAGTGCCCCCGGCCGCAGTTTGCCCACCCCTGGTCTAGACCAAGACCCAGGTCTAAACTGTACACAAATCAGGATTACATTGTTCTATTGTGAAAACATGTTTGACAGTGTAGCAGCATTTTTGGTACTAGGGAAGCATTTATGGGTATAGAGGATTATCTAAATACTGTACAAGCAACTTTATCATAGTCATTGATTCAGTACATGTCACAGTCAGCTGCATGTACAAGCCCCCGCCACACATCCTCACTTCATCTCAGCTGTTTCCTGCAGGGTTATGGACCTATTAACATATGGAGATCATTTACATTATGGCGTTACAAAAGAAAGCCGTGAACATTTTATTCACCGCATTGATTGCCTGTTGTTTTTCCTTCTTTATTGATATGACTGCCAGTCAGCACTATACTCAAATGGAGCAATGGGAGTTTGTGGGGTTGAGCACTTGAAAGGAATATGCCTGAAGCTGTGTTTTTCTTCTCTTGAAGCTGGAGTTATTTTTTCTTACCTGTACACTAGACATTCTTCCTCCCTCTGTGCCACAGTACAGTGTTTTTATTCTGAGAAGATTTTTTTTACATGAACCAGAAATAATACAGGGCAATAAGTTCTACCACAGCTAAATCTGTGACTACACAGAATTAGGCAACACTGTTTGGCATTGGCTATGAAAATATGACAAACATGTAACTGCTAACAGATTGGACTACCCTTCATGTCAACAGGCGGTTTCAAGCAAGCTTGTTTTCCAAAACTTTCAGAGCAACAATTTGTGTTTAGTGAAACATTAGCATTTGGAGCCAAAAACAAAAGTAAATAATTTAAGTTAATTTGAGTTAATTATACATTTTAGATTTGTCATATTGTTGATAATGTATTTTACATAATTCAAAACCCTTTAAGATGAGCATTTTTATTATTTTATATGTTTTTGTCACACTGTTTTACACCATTTCTAATCTAAATATATATGGTGTCCTGTCTTTTTGTGAATCATAGTAGGATCACACTCTCAATGGGCAGTAATTTGCAGGGCTGGTACTGAGACACATTCTCATTCATTCATGTATGTGTTTGGATGATGGGAAGAAGCTGGAGTAACCATGGTAACACATGCGGGCTCAAACCCACAACCACTTGGCTGAGAGGCAGTGGCACTAACCATTGAGCCACCATGCATCCTGTTGTAAAGTAATGAAACACTCACTCAGCAGCATATTGTTTGCATTATATAGCTTCATATGGTAATATCCCCACTGCTTGGTTCAGTTTATAACCCACTGCCTGCTGCATCATTATAATTGAAAGCGTGTCCATCTTGTCAACTCTCCGACAACACTGAAGCGATTGACAAGTTCAGACTTCACAGCCCTGCTTTGAGCCCGAGGATAGTTTTGGATCGAACATTTTTCATTCTGACAGATTCTGCTCTGCACAGCAAAACCATGGACTGGGCGAGTGTATGTCAGAAACTTTTGAATGCACCAAAAAGGTCTTTAATTGGCAGCTAAACTTCACGTAACCCTGCTTTTGCATTTTTCCTTTACAAGCATTACCCTTTTTACAACTTTATGAAACTTCTTATCTCCCCCACCATTAGAAAGTCTCTCCGTGTTTAAGTTGGACCCTGGCTTCTAGAGGGATGAAATGTAGTCTTCTGTTATGGACTCACTTTAGTTCCATTGTGCTGATGCTGAGGAAGCTGCTGTGTCAGCGTTCCCTTGGGGCGAAGCGGCTCTATGCAGATGTCCTCAGAAGCGTGGCTCTGGAAGTAAGAAGTCTCTTTGATGAGAGCACCTGCTGTGTACCACCACTGTCACTGTGCTACCTTTGCCAGCTGCCAATCAAACTCACAACACACACTATCCCCGCACCACTTTGATTAAACCTATTAGCTCTCACGTGTAAATGAGACTTTGATGCAGCGGAGCAGATGGTGTGACATGTAGTGTACAGTATGTTTACTAGCATTTATGGAGGAGGTGGAGGAAGTATTGAAGTTTATCCAAAATATTATAAAAGTAAAAAGTACTCAGAAAAAAAGGAAAAGACTAAAACAGGTATAAATTATGCTAAAACCAGGTCTATGTCATGATTCATAGCAGGCTAAAGAGTTCAAAGAGGATTAAAACAGAAATAAAACTAGAAAGTACTCGATAGTGCAGACCTCCACCAAGGTAGCTAATTTCCCCTCAATGCATTCCTAAAAACAGTTCTAAATAGAACCTTCTGTGGGTCTGGACACCCCTCTAGAAAAAAACAAAACAAAATAGTTACTTATTTTTCTATTGATGACAATTCAAAATCATTAAAATCATATTAATACATCGAGAGGTTATCAAAACCACAGAAACAACACTAATAGCCTAATAAAACAAGGGTAGGTAAATCTTGGAATTAGCTGTTGCAGTCCTGCAACTTTTGCAGCAATAGGGTTAAATGTCCACGAGATGGCACCAGAGATGAATGAAACTGTTGTCAGGCTCAGACGTCTGTCCAAAAAATCCTGAATATAGATGGTGATCCGAATCAGTCAAAAATTTAATCAGTTCTTCCTTGTGCCATTGCTAACCTTCCCTGAAAATGTAATCCAAATCCGTTTAGTAATAACTACTACTACTATTAATAATAATGCAAGGTCTATATATAGCGCATTTGTAGATGCTTTACAATAGCATTATTCATTTACACCACAATCATACTGGTGGTAAACCACTTTTCTAGCCACAGATGCCATGGGGCAGACTGACAGAAACGTGGCACCCATTCTGCACCAATAGCCTCTCCGACCATCACCATACATCAATCACACAAACGCATTCATAGGCAATGCCAACCCTCAGATTATAAGACCACCGTTCTACCTCTGCTCTGAACCACTGCCGTCCAAAACTGGCTTTAAGTGAATGCTAATCAGAATCTATGTAGCAAAAGATTCTCGTCCACCACCAAGTATCTGCACTACAGTTTGAGAACCACTGCACTAAAAAAGGCTGTCACAAAGTATTTTCACATTGTACCTCGTAAAGCACTTGACTAATAGTATCTAGTTACATCTCTACTCAGCTTTTTCTTACAGTGCAAACACCATTGAAACATTATTTGATTATCAGTCTTGAATTCCCTCCAACTTCCTTCAGGCGCTAAATGTAGACGCTGCTGTCCGCATTTTCCCAAAGACTCCCTGTGATGATGAGTGCATGTTGTGGCCAAGCTGAAAGATTCATTGCCAGTTGTTTTGTTTTTTTTAAAGTCTTTCATTTCTGGTTTGAAGCTTTGTGCTCACGGTGCAGGCTGCCTCTTCCTCATTTAGTATGCTCTTAGTATCTGTGGATTTTTGTTTCGAATCTGCTTTTTCTCTCCACTAGCTGCGTATTCCCCACAAGCACGTCTTTATCACAATCACAACCGAGGAGCTCTTTTTGCTTGTTTTCTGTCGATCACTGATATTTCATTCTGTTTCATCATGGAGTAGAGGCTGGAGGCGCTCTCACACCTTCAGAAGTGGGCTTTTGAGAGGCAGAAGAGAACTTGTACTACCATCGCAATCAGAGACACAAGTATCGATTTGGCCTCTCCTCTTCTGCAGCGAGTGTCTGTGTTTGTCTTTTAGTTTAGTTTTCTGAGCCACACTCACCCCACCGGTGAAAACAAACATTGGTCAATTGGTCAAGGGGGTTAAAATGGCCGATGTTTACATGGGCGACCTGTTGCGGTGATTGACAGTATTCTGTGGTCTGGCTGAATGCAAGTAAAAGATAGATGATGGTAGACGCGGTGTTAAGTGAGACTAAGCCAGTCAATATTGAAAATCAATTCAACAAAACCACAATGGGTTCTTCCTTACTGTAAACATTATTGAAGCCCACACAATCTTAGTTATTAAATGTCATTCATCCAATTATTTTTTTTTTTTATGACAACTTAACAGATACAATATCCAGTGAGCGGCAGTTCTGTGGGCGAAAATATTTGTAGATGGCAGAGGTCATTTTAATTACATACATTACAGATGGAAATTAGCACTGTGCCGCCATATTTACATCAAGTGTGATTCTATACAATTGTACGTTCATTAATGTGCACTGTCCCATCCAAATAAATGCTTCTTTTTTTTTTTATTAAAAAATAAAAATCTCATAAGCACTCATATAATAATATAGAAGACCATCTCGAAATGCACAAGTTGACTAAAACATAAAAGTGAGATGAACTTCTAAAGTTATACAGTTGCTTCATTCAATACAATACACATACAAGCAGCTGAGTAACTGAGATGGCCCACATTTTCATCTGTAGCCTATTTTTTACCATTGTACTGCAAGAAACCATTATAATTGTAGCAGCCTAACAGTACATGATCTTTTAATGAATTACCAAAAGCTAGTATCTTCCTCTTCCTGTGTTATATCTATATCCAAACAACTTCTAGTAGCTGTTAACAGTTGACCTATTTAGCCATGCAGGTCGGGAGTAGTGCTGAACCCGAGTAACCTCTTCACCTGTGGTTCACTGCAACCTGCCAATGAGCATTAATCTTACATGTGTCCCATACGGCAGCCATATGTGTGCAGTGTATTTTAAGAGCTTGTCATTGTTAGCAGTAATGCAATTGGTCACGTTTTCTGCCTTCTCCCACACACAAAGATCTGTTCAGCAAAGCTCATTCATTTAACGGAGCAATAGAGGATTTACACCAAAATCATTCATATTAACATGGTAAATCAATTCACATCTGCAACATGACAAAGCACCTACAAACACGCAGCTTGGTTGAGTCATGTATTAATGGGTAAATTGTGGGTGTTTGTGCTCCCAAAGCCCACTCATTGGTCAAATCTGATGTCTAATTATGAGCTTGGCATCTCTCTCTGAAACATTACAGTCTAAAAAAGAAAAATGTTGTAATTGGACGTGCAGTCAATTAGATCCGGTCTGTAATTAAGACTGAACTTTAGTGTCGACCAATTCATCTGAGTTTAATTTAGAGGAGAGCCCTCTTATAGGCTGTGAATCAGTGGCATTGGCGCCTTCTCCTCTTTCGATCTTATACTTTGATATTTTTTCTTCTGATATGCAAAGATTTTTTTCCCCACTTTGAATGTTTTTTATTAAAGCAACTTAATGTGACTCTTTCTCTCTCTTGGGCTCGCTCTCTGGTTGATAAGACTAAGACTTAAGACTTGAAAAAGAGCAGCGTTCTAGTTGGCAGTTAGCTTGCATTAGCATTTTGCTTACATTCATATTTAGGAAGCTTTTTGTAAACTTAAGTGTTGCTTTTGACTTTTGCTAATTTCCCTCTGGATTACAAGGGGATTTTTCTTCACTTTGAACGTTGAATGAAAATTAAACTTGCTCATCATTTGTGCAGTATAATAGTAAAATAGATATGTTAGGGAACATTTTTGATGTGAGGAGCTGTCTGCCCTTCTCTCCCACTCTGAAGGTCTCTCTGCCCTTCTCTCACACTCTGAAGGTCTCTCTCTGCCCTTCTCTCCCACTCTGAAGGTCTCTCTCTGCCCTTCTCTCCCACTCTGAAGGTCTCTCTATGCTTTTCTCTAACACACTGAAGGTCTCTCTATGCATTTCTCTCCCACTCTAAAGGTCTCTGCATTTCTCTGCCACTCTGAAGGTCTCTATGCATTTCTCAAACACTCTGAAGGTCTCTCTATGCATTTCTCAAACACTCTGAAGGTCTCTCTATGCATTTTTCTCCCACTCTAAAGGTCTCTATGCATTTCTCTGCCACTCTGAAGGTCTCTCTATGCATTTCTCAAACACTCTGAAGGTCTCTCTATGCATTTCTCAAACACTCTAAAGGTCTCTCTATGCATTTCTCTGCCACTCTGAAGGTCTCTCTATGCATTTCTCTCCCACTCTGAAGGTCTCTCTATGCATTTCTCTCCCACTCTTAAGGTCTCTATGCATTTCTCTCCCACTCTAAAGGTCTCTCTATGCATTTCTCTCCCACTCTAAAGGTCTCTCTATGCATTTCTCTGCCACTCTGAAGGTCTCTCTATGCATTTCTCTCCCACTCTAAAGGTCTCTATGCATTTCTCTGCCACTCTGAAGGTCTCTCTATGCATTTCTCTGCCACTCTAAAGGTCTCTCTATGCATTTCTCTGCCACTCTGAAGGTCTCTCTATGCATTTCTCTCCCACTCTAAAGGTCTCTATGCATTTCTCTCCCACTCTGAAGGTCTCTCTATGCATTTCTCTCCCACTCTAAAGGTCTCTCTATGCATTTCTCTCCCACTCTTAAGGTCTCTCTATGCATTTCTC
>JAVQKC010042800.1:0-10683 GCA_036025475.1 Philypnodon macrostomus
GTGGACCATTCATAGGACTATGTGAATCATTCATAGGACTATGTGGACCAGTCATAGGACTATGTGGACCAGTCATAGGACTATGTGGACCAGTCATAGGACTATGTGAATCATTCATAGGACTATGTGGACCAGTCATAGGACTATGTGGACCAGTCATAGGACTATGTGGACCAGTCATAGGACTATGTGAATCATTATAAATGGACTAAACCAGGACTACACAAGATCCAAACCAGAACTAAGCTAAATATTAATAAACCCCAAAAGACTTCCAAAGAGAAATTCTCTACCTACCACCAGTGGTCCCCAAGCCCCAGTTTGAGGACCCCTGGTATGGTCTTAAACCAATTCAAATAAATTATTTGCTAAATGCCAAATATCTAAAAGGTGTAAAGCGTGTTTAGATGAGCCGTTCATAATACAAAACTGTGCGTGTGAATTAAAAATGTGCCCAGTCACATGATAGAGACCATGGGGCAATGTTGCACCATTAATACACTTTCTTTAATTGGTAGTTGCATTGACAAGACCCAAAGCGTTCGCTGCACCTACATGCTGTTGACAGCCCACGTACAGACTACGGCTACGTAATCTATATGCCTAGTGTGTGCTTGTGTGTGTATGTGGATTTTTTTTCATTACATATGAGGACTTCAAAGTCACTTGTCAAGACCAAGACTGCTGCACGTCCACATGTTAATGAGGTTAGGCATTTAGAGGCGTACTGCTAATTGCGTTGTCCCTTAAACGCACCTCCACAACACAGGGCTGTGTATTGGACACGGACGCGGGAACAGCCGCATCACTCTTCATCCCCGCTTCTACCGACCCCTCAGCGGCCGTAGTATAAAGGCTCGGAGGCGTCTGTCCAGCCTGTCTGACCGTCTGTCTCCTCCGTCCTGCTGCCTCTGTGGAGGGCACACTGTGGAAGAGTGCAATAGTTGGAGACCATAAACAGGTTCCGCCGCTCTTCGTCTTCTTCGCCTGTCTAGTTCGTGTCATTCCGGAAATTTCTACTCAGAGTTGAAGCAAACAGGTGCGTAGCGACATCATTCACTCCTCGTAGCTTCTGTTCTTCAGTAAAACTGTTTTTTATATTTTATAAGACGAGCTAGCTAACAGAGCGAGTGTTCCTGCACTTTGGATGCAATTCCTACAGGTGGGATTTTCACAGATTGTAAAAGCTGCTCGTATGCTCACACAATTCACGGATGTATTTTTTGATGATCTGCTAAACCATAACTATTGCATTGTTTATGATAATTATATGCTTATGGGTGCTTTTATTTCCCAATCTCCCCCACAGCTGCGTGTCTCAGCGTGTGCGTAATTTGGGAGCCCAATCAAGCAGCAATGGACGCGTTAATGAAAGGTTTCTCCAAAGCCAAGGATGGAGTCGTGGCAGCGGCGGAGAAAACCAAGCAGGGAGTGACTGGGGCGGCCGAGATGACGAAAGATGGGGTTATGTTTGTAGGTGGGTGTCAGGGCACCTTTCACAGCGTGACGGATAAAGACAGGAAGCCTTGTTGAGGGTGGGCTGGGTGATTGTGTTAACATGCAGACTGATTGAGTGTGATTTGTGTTTCAGGTACCAAGACAATGGATGGAGTCTCAACAGGTAAAGTCATAATATACTGTACATTGGTGTAGCCTATAAAATGGGTCAGTGTGTGGGAAATGATGGCGAGATGAGCAGAAATTTTATTTAGTACGAATTATGTGACAGTTTGCTTCTTCGGGTAGTTGTTCAGTTGGTCATGAACTACTCAGATGGTTTGTAGTTTGATTCTCAAGCCAGTTGATGTTCACCCACCTTGCCTGAATGTGTCAATGCAGGGACAGATTCTAAACTAATCTGGTTG
The DNA here is from genome assembly GCA_036025475.1 of Philypnodon macrostomus. NCBI lineage: Eukaryota > Metazoa > Chordata > Actinopteri > Gobiiformes > Eleotridae > Philypnodon > Philypnodon macrostomus. Next base: position 1,866 of record JAVQKC010042800.1, read on the forward strand.
TATGTTTACCATCCAGCACGCAAATGATTATTATCAAAGATTCAAGGTGTATTGGCGGTTTGATTCTCAATCCAACTAGTTGATACTGAAGTTGTGTCCTTGGGCAAGACACTTCTCCCGCCTTGCTTGAATGTATGCATGTGTTAGTATGATCGTGATGTGTGTCTGGGAGTCAGTAAGCGTGGTAAGGCTGCCATATCTATCTGTCTAAGGGCATGCCATTCTCCTCATTTTATATACAAGACTCTAATTCTCAGGAAAAGGGGTGTGGTAGTTTCTACCACACAACACTTTATACATGACAAAACTGTATCTATTTTCATGAATACTTTTCTAGTTAAATGGATGTTTTATACAAATCAAGCTGTAATGTTTCAGGACACAGATGACTATTGACACAGATTCAGGGATAGTGGATAGCATTTCTTGTTTGGTATTTATCTGCTTTAACTCCCAGCGGGGCAGCATTGTGCCATTTCTCATACACAGGCATGATCCCATAGACTATTTGAGGTGTACAGGGAAGTGGATTTACTGTGTTTGTGGCTCACACTGAAGGCAAGGGGGTTTGTTGAGTCAAAAAAATATAATCTAGGTTATTCTCAAGGTGTGGATATAATTTGAGACGTGTTAATAATGTGAGCCACAGGCCATGACTTTTCCAATAACTAGACCTGAACTCAATTAAACACCTTCGGAGTCTGAGAAGTTAAAATGTAATATGGGTAACACGAGACTCAATCTTCCAGTCATATTCAATTGCGTTCAGTAAAATCAAGTAGTCATTAAATATGCATTATATCTCAATAAGCTTTCTTTTTTTCTCATTCAGGTTCATGTAATACTAATGTGTAGTTTGTGTGTGTGTGTTAGTGTGTTAGTTTCATGACACATGACCATATAACAATGGTGACATGTCAGAAATGCCTGTATGGGGCGTTTCATGTGTGTCAGCATGCCAGCTCTAAAATTGTTGGGGCGGGACTTAAGCTGATTCTATATTCAGTGCTGTGTAAAGTGTTCTTTTGTAAGGAACTGGATCACCGTCTGGATCCTGGGATTTGGGATCTTATAAACTCTGAACCTATAGTAACTTCAAAAACCTCAACTTCACTAAGTCTGTTTGGGATAGAAAAGACAGAAAGATGTGAGCAGCTTACAACCACTGAGGAAATGTGGGAAGAACATTCCAGTCATTCTAAAATATATACAGTTGGACTTTTAAATGCAAAATGTGGTCACGTAATAAAAAATAAAATAAAGTAAAAAATCTGCACAGACCTGTACATGTAAAGACATTTCACTTTGTAATTCACAAACAATTTTTGCTATGTTTATGTAAGTTTATATGTTTACCATAGGTCGACAGTTTAGCTTGCTGCTATAGCTTCAAAGGAAAAACGTACCAAAAAATACCAAAGAAAATCACCAAAAAATTACATATGCTTCCATTCATTCGCTGTGCAATGAAATAGTATGAGACAGGCTAAATCTCCAATGTATTGTGACTCTTTGTAGACGCTAGCCCCACCTCTCGTCTTCTTCCTGTGTCCTTTAGTTGCGGGTAAGACGGTGTCTGGAGTGTCTCAGGTGGGCGGAGCCATGGTTACCGGGGTTACAGCTGTGGCCCAGAAAACTGTGGAGGGCGCCGGCAATATCGCTGCTGCCACCGGATTGGTCAAGAAGGATCCAGCCAAACAAGTAAGAACTTCATTTGTAAACTGTGTGTGCTGTTGAATACATTACAAAAGTAAACTGATTGAATTAGGCTGCATCTCCAGGGCTAAGTAAAAAATGCATGTATACAAAAACCGGCCACTGTGTTAGGTATTACCTTATTGTGAGCTCAAATAGCTAATCAATTCATGATCCCATTAAGCCAATAGGGTTAGTGACGCATATAGGTTCAGGACAAATCAGTTCAAATCAAGCATCAGAATGAAGACAATGATTTAACATTTGGTGCGGTTGTTGGTGATAATACAAAACATGAAGCTGGTGGAATACAACAGCAGAAGATCACACTGGGAGCCACGTTATATGATTCAAGGTCTAGTCAAGTGCATATTGGCATCTAATTGATCTCACTGTCCAAGCCACCTGAGCATTATACCAGCAGATCAGCCGATGTGTTTTTATAAACTTTTATTTTTGGTCAGTATGACAGTGTTACAGTATATACAATTTACTAATTACAGATGTCCTCCATTTAATGCCCGCCGCCGGCAGCCGTACGCTCTGGCTGTCAAAATGGAATCCTGACCTTGAGTCTTCTGTGCGGTTTCTTCTTCATGTCTGGAATGAAAGCCGTTACCTATTGCTAGCTTTTCCGTAGTGTTCATCAGTTAGACTCAGACTGGCCTTCGTCAGTCTAAAGGAGGGAGGAGGTGGATAGAGCAGAGGGCAGTTTACCGTAGCAAACGATTCACTGCTGTCAAACAAGAAAAATGATTCCCTCTCTTCATTTTCAGTGAGCTTTTGTTAGGTTCTTTCTTTGTGTTTATTGTTGACTTTGCTGAAGACACTGGGGTTGATCTTGTCATTGACATTACCAAGACATCTTTATTTTCTTGTGTATTTTGTCATCTTGAATGAACTAATTATTAATTGAAGTGTGCCTACAACCTAAAAGATACATAAAATATATAATATTTATATTTAATTATTATTATTATTATTTAATTATAATATATAAAAGATATTTGTGTGATTTATATTGAAACTACAGTTATGACTATATGTAATTTATTAAAAAAATCAACAAATAATTATTTCTGTAACTCATCTCGCGACCCCTATATTGGGCTTTGTGACCCCCTGGGGGTCCGGGCCCCCACTTTGGGAACCCCTGCCCTAGATGGCAATAATAACTAACATTGCTGCCACTATGGTGATGTCTGAACATTGCAAATTTATGGACTGAAAACACTCTGTCTCCAATAATCTTTAGTCTAGCTACTGTTTTTTTTAGCAGTGCTCTGCACAGAGGAGCTGTTGATGGGTGTGTAAAGTAGAGCTGGGACATTTGACCTGTTTCACTAAAGTGAAGCAGTGAAGCTTCATTGTTTCACTAAAAGTGAAGCAGTGAACCTTCAAAACAGTGTTGAGGTTTCAAATCCCCCCAATTGCCATTGCCATCTATTGGAAAGTACTAGGAACTGCAGCCATGGATATTTATGTCAATTTGTTCCTGCTATATCCTAATTGTAACTGACCACTAGATGTCAGTGGTAGCCTACTAATGACATTTGGAATAGTCAGCCTTGAGGCTTCGAAGCTCTTTTTCCAATACAATCAGGAAGAAGCCTTTAAAAGCTTCACAAGACTTCATTAGCCCATGTCTGGTGTAAAGAATCTAAAGGCTTTTCTTTTAATGGGATCTCTCGTGGTGAATTCATAAGAGGTTTACCCCATACTTCTCTCCCATCATCTCACAAGAAATGACTCCTCTTTCTCAGGCAACACAACATCTCCTGTATCTTAATTTGAGCAGCAGCACAAGGGAATCTGTTCCAACTCTGAGACACTGCAGTTTAAAGTGTGTTATTAACCTGATATGAATACAAATTAAAACAGATAATGTGTCCAAATTCTACCCAGGGCTCGATTTCTACTTTGTGATGATTTGTTGACATACAAATCTGCTAAACGGCTATCGTTAAACAGTTACTTCCTGTCCGCTCATCTTAGTTAGTTAGCAGTAGTTATATTTTTAAAGCTACTGAACAATTCGTAGCTAAACACAAATTTTGGCCCAAGAGATAAGTGTTGACAAAAGTCCACCTGGAACAAGATCTGCCTCATTATTAGAACTTCTCGCGTGCCAAAATGGCCGACCAAATAGGAAAAAAGCTGGACAAGGACTAAACAAACTGACAAGCAAAACAAAAGCAGAGAAAAATCCCCATGTGGATTGACACCAAGACAGAATTACATTGTCCTTGTTTAACCACCATTCCCCATCAGCAGTGCCATTAAAAGCTATTAATATTGATTTGATTTTAAAAATTAATGGCAGTTTTAAAAAGGCCATCAAAGACTGTTTGCACACACGTAGCAAACAGTAGGTGTCAGGATGCAGGCTTTGCAATTATATTAGATTCATCTGCTCATCTTTTCCTCATTTATCAGCTGCTCTTGAGTCATCCTGAGCAGGGAGAGGTCCAAAAGCTGTCCCAGTACGACTGAAAGAAGGGCCTTTCCGAAGAGTTGTGGTGTACACTCAGTGGTCACTTATCAGGTTTTTACCCCCGCAATCAAAACCAATGGATACATTCAAGCTGAAATTTAAACCAAGCATTAGTACAGATCAGTTTTTTCTGTTATGAAGACTGATGAATATTGAATAGAGTATTGTTTAGAAATAGTTTCACAACTTCTGAACAGTAAAAGTGTCTAAACATGTTTGTTGGTGCGCTTGGAGCAGATGGAGGCTTGATGGGTGGTGTTAATGCAGCAGCAGGAGGATGAGGTGTAATAACTCATGTTGGCACTGTGACTGCACCCCTATTAAGAAAGGCCACTACAGAGACGGGCATAATCAAGGCCCCTAAAGTCTTACCCTATAGTCCACTCAAAATGGCCACTAATGTATACTTAACTAGAGATGTGGCATGTTCACTCACTGGTCACATTAATAAGTACTCATTTAACTGTAAATGACATAGCTTAATGCATTTAGGGGTGCAACACATACTCCAGCTCCACCAATGTTTGATAGAATTGTAATTCCATTGGCTTGCGTGTGATTTATGCACGTATCCTCTCGTGTCTTCAGGAGACTGATGATGATGCTGCAGCACTACAGAATGTGGCAGAATCACCTGTTGATACGGATACTCCTGATGCTACAGAGGTAAGAGAGCAACCATTGTGTATACTGTATATTCTTGTGTGTATTCAAATGTATATTACCATCTTTCAGGAGGACACCGACGACTAAAATGCTCAGAATCAAAGATCAGCGGTGATTGAAACATTCCATGTCGCTCTGCCAAGTCCAGTTGTGCCTCGTTCTGGTCCTTGATGAAGTCTGTGCCCAGTCATGTGTATCTGTCATGTATGTGTAAATGTTGTGGAGAATGAGAGGCGAAGGAGACATGTATGCGTGTTTTTGTCTGTGCCTTTTTGCACATCAGCCCTGAGATGTACCTTGGGGCGTGCCACCAGCTGTCGTTCCCAGTGACTCCCTCCCACTGAGAACACCACCTGGTCTCTTTGTGTGTGTTACATGTGTGGCTTTTCTCAATAACTCAAAATATGGAAATATACCCCCAAAGCACCTAAGTGTCTCAATATAAATATACAATTTATCTGCTTCAAAGCATAATGATAATCTATTTTTACTTGTATACTGTCAGTTTTTAGTGCTAAGCTACTTGTGAACTTATCTATTTTGGCAGGTATCACTGCTGAAACAAAATATATACTGGAACAATTGGAACCTCTTCTGCTAAAACATTGTGTGGAAAACATGGATAATTGTCTAGAAGTAAGTGTTGAATAAAATATGTTAAAGTGTATGAGTTTGTTATTTTGTAGCAGTTTGTACATGCCAAAAGGGTGTTGGTTTAGACATACTATTACAGGGAAATTCTGGGTAATTACCGAGATGTTCTTTTCAAAGTGTCTGTAGGGGCTGCAGTAACATCCTGTTGTCTAACCATACTTCCGACCTTCTTAAAGTAGGCCACATAACAAATCTCCAGATAGAAGCACTGACAGTGTAGGTGTGTGTGTGTGAGACAGTGCACATGAACAATCCTCTGGAGATAAGTCATCTCACTCATATTCTAATTGTAGTCATAAATAAAAAAAATTATGAGCAAATTGTACCTCAAGTATATAAAGGTATTCATATCCTATATATATATATATACAAACACAAACACTAAAAGTTGCACTACCTGATTTTATTGACCTTATATTTAGGCAAAAATAATTACTCTATTTACTTGAGCCTCTATGGGCTTATTTAGAAGGGTTTTTGATTTTGTTTAAAGGAGGGAAGAAAATATTTAACCAATCACACGAGTCCACAGGACAGGAGCCCTCTGATTGGTCCGATACATCCATTATCTATTCAGAACTAGAATCTTATCAGGAACAATGTGAGGGAGCTTATGTTTTATTTAAATTCAGTTTATTCACAGCTATTTTTGCTTTTAAGTTCAAAGTATTAAAAGCCAACTCCACACTTCCTGGTCTGTGATGTGAGAGACACAGGCTGAGGGGAAAGGATGCGAGTGCATTCATTCAAACCTAGGCATTTTAATACCAAAAAGAAAACAAGATGCATATTTTGAGCAAGACATTTATGTGGCAGTTGTCTTCCTTTGGGATAAATGGCAGAAAAATCTAGAGTCTTGTCAGAAAACACACAGTATAAAAACATGTTGAAATCCGTTCTCACGTCCACAAATGTCCACTATTTTGGGCATGCCCATTATTAACAAATGAAGAGAGAATTTTTACTTCCTCTTCCTCCTCTTTAGGGCCTTCCACTCTCCCTCCTGCGTGGCCAGACTGCCTAACAACTCCTTCACCTTTCTCTTCCTCTCAGAGTCCCTAAAAAAGAAAGAGATGAGACACGTTAGGGGCTGCTGGGAGAAGACACAATCAATACAACTAGATGAGATTATAAAATCGCTCTAGTAAATGTCAAACGGTTGTTACTGACTTTCTCATAACGTCACTGAGCTTCTCCCGGGCCAGGAATCGCGTGTCTTTTCGGATCTCCCGCAATGCCCCCTTGAACTCTTTCTTATATTTGTGTTTGAGCCTCTCCTTCTCCCTCTCTTCTCTGGTGCTGCCACGTTTCTTGCCATAGTCCAATCTGGTCCAAAATGCCATTCAAATAGTTAAGATTAGGATATCTTTCAACAAAGTACAAGTACCTGAATCACCACTTACACTTCCACTATCTTTGGTGTGAGTAGCTTCAGAGGAATAGGCTTTTTCTTTTCAAAAATCAGAGCGGTGTGAGTCACAGTGGCACTACCAATAGCTTCCAGGATCTCGCTGTGAAGTCCCTGAAAAGCACCACAGTATTAGACAAAATAGCTCCCAACTAAAAAGAGCCCGTTCTCCATTTTGAATAATAGTGCATACCTTAAACATCTCTGGTAACGTCGGAGAGAGATGGTTGGAAAGCAATGTATTGAGCGGTTTGAAGATGTGGGTAAAGGATGGAAGGGCTTTGTAGAGCAGACAGCACCTCTTCACCAGGTCCAAGCAGGTCGACAAACACGTCAATCTAAAAAGAATGTTCAATTAAATGATGGTTTGCTGATATTACGTGTACTGTTTATACTTTGACAATATAATGCACAGAAAACAATATGGTATGACCCACATGCATGTACAGTGAAAAATACACCCCCAAAAAATGGTTACATCACATAACCGCTGACTATGCATACCATTATATATTTGTGCTCACTCAGCCATATGTGATGTCCTTTCACACAAGGCCTACACAAACAGTACATTCTGTCCTGGACCATCCCATCGCCTTTTATGCATCAACATTCTAGGAACTAGGCCCACGCTGTCGTGGGTGTATGTCGGCGAAACAGCCCCATACGTCTGCCACAACTGCTATGGCACCAACGGGCACCTTAATCAGACATTGTGTGTTTTATAATTCATGTGATTTTGTTTATGTTCAGCAGGATTAATGGCTCAATAAAGTGCTTCAGGGTATTAATTAGTTCATTAACTTATTGTCATTAATCGTAGAAGTACCAAAATTAATCCAGTTCAGCGTCTTCATGATATGCAACTGTCTAGACAAGTTGAAAAAGATCCGGTAAAAACTTTTTGAGTTATCGTGTTCATGCCTTTATGTAATTTCTTAATTAATTACTTAAAAAATATTCAGAGTAGAAGTACCAGAATCAATCCAGTTCGGCGTCTTTATGATATGTAACCGTGTGTAAAGTTTGAAACTGATCCGACAATTAGTTTTTGAGTTATCGCGTTCACCCGTAGGATCTGCGGATGTGGATGGAGGCGATTCCATAATATCGGCTCTTATTTCACCAATGTAATTACCACAGTTAGAAGACATTAGCACAAAGGAAATGCATGTCACTGTGAAGCCTTAGGGAAAGCACCAATTACAAAATGACTGGACACCCAGGTGCAAGTCACATGGAGGGCCTCAGTGCCTTGTAAGAAATAATATGTAATAAAAGCAAATAAAATCACACTGTGTTGGGGTGTCAGAGCAATGCACCCTGTATAAAGCTGTAAATGAGTCAGTTTAGTGGCATGATTAGATTATTATTTTAGTGAAGTACAAATAAAATGTATGCTCATGCAAAGTGCCGGTGATTCAGAGCGGCTTGTTTGGAGTGAGTTGTTTGGTTTGTGCCCACACACCAGCTGCTGTGTGAAGGCACGCAGGCCACTCATCACAATTGCACGAGTGCCTCCATCAGCGCTGAGACACACAGTCTGGGCAGGTAAACATGGGCTTATGTTCATCTTATGGTTTTAATCATCCCAAATGCTGCTTAGTGTCATCATAAAACATTTGAAATACATTGATTTCTTTATATTTTTTAAGTGTCCCGTATTTTCCGCACTATAGGGCGCACTGGATTATAAGGCGCACTGTCAATGAATGGTCTATTTTCAAACTTTTTTCATATATAAGGCGCACCGGACCATAAGGCGCATTAAGTGAAACAAAACAGTCAGACAAACTTTATTAAACGCGTTCACAATAACTCAACATTGGTCAAACGTTAATGGTATATTCACAATAACTTTCAACCTCGTTCATTTGTAACACGTAAAAAAACACAGTCTG
>JAVQKC010042803.1:0-12286 GCA_036025475.1 Philypnodon macrostomus
CAATTCGTTTTTGAGTTATCGCGTTCACAGCTAGGATCTGCGGACGCGGACGCGGGCGCGGACGCGCACCGACGTGATTCCATAATATCGGCGACACGCTGTTTTCGCCGATATAATAAGGTCATCTGCATTTGGCCTATTCCTCAATGCCGCTGGTGCTGCTTGTCAGGATCAGTGCCTGGGGACCCATCTCTACCAATCCCCACTCCCATTAGTTTACCCACCTTTCCTCCTATGTGTAGGACACTGGTAAATTAATTTGAATATACTGATTGCGATTTCTGTGTTTGGTGACTGTTGTCAGTCTGCCCCAGGGCAACAGTGGCTACACAAGCAGCTTACCACCAAGTGGTCACTAAACGACATTTAGATTCACGTCCACATATTGGCATGATGATTTACTTTTTTTGCAACATGTAGAAATAATATACTCGTGTGTATTTAGATTTTTTTAAATAATAAGATTAAAAATGATCAGGTCTGACTCAGTACAAATACTGTTTTTCTGCAGAACATGAATATCACAAACACAGGACATACAGCCATACAGACACAGCACTGACAGAAGCAGGATTAGGAGGCGGCTGCATCTATTAGCTGTCAGATATCGAGCATTGAACTTTTAAAGGGTCTCAATGTTGGAATAGTCTTCTCTACCTCTAGCCTTTAACAACACTTTCTGTTGTGTTTTAAGTGCTCTTCAACTCAGAGAGAAGCTCCAAAGCAGAAGCTCATTAATCTTGTTGAGAAGGAGACATATGGAGAGTCACGGCACAAAGAAGTGTCCAGAGAGGAGCTAGAGTTTGACTGGTTATAAATCTTACAGACTACTATCACCACTTTCTGCAGCCTAATTTCACTAGCTTACCTTAAACCTGGTGAGTGTTTTTACCATTAAGAATGTAGACCGTTTATCAGGGCACAAGTCTTTGTTCTTAGCACAGATATAATTTGTGACTCAACCATACCTTAGTCAATGTGGTCCTAACTACAATCATTACACCATCGCTACTACAACCCTTCCATCACATTGAAATAGTGGATTTGACATTGTTAATGATCCATTGTTAAAGACACACACATGTAGAGAACAGAATTGAAGCTAAGGCTGTAGTGAATGGACAGAGTGAGAACTACATGAGGGAGGGGGAGGAGAGGTGTGGAGTCGTGATAGAGCAGCGCTGAGTCAGCCTCTGGTGAGAGAGTGGGAGGCATCAGCAGGACTGACAGACACAGACAGACGCAGGCAGACAGACAGACAGAGGGAGGGAGGGAGCTGTGAATAGAGGGAATAAATAAGCACAAGCTGGAAGAGAACTGAAAAGTCACTTGTAATACTGAGCATGAAACTTGTGTAGTCTTTCACCAAAAATCCAGTCATGACAGTCCCAGCCCCATCACTAATGTACGAGACCTTTTATACTTTTTTTAAAAATGCAAAAACCATTATACCCAGGTTAATATCACTATCACTACCATCACTAAGGGCTGATGTCTGAAGCCAGGAAATAAATAATTAGTATACTCTATATGCACTGCAAAGCCCAGACACTCTAATATTTCATTGGACCGCCTTTAGCTTTGGGACGCTTTCACTGTGGCATTGTTTCAATCATTTCTGCAATTTCACAAGATTTATTTCCGTCCAATTTTTCACCACAATCTCCAGCACATCCCAAAGATTCTCAATGGGATTAAGGTCAGACTCTGTGGTTGCCAATCCATATATGAAAATGATGTCCCATGCTCCTTAAACCACTCTTTCACAACTTGAGCCCGATAAATGGAATTGTCATATTGGAATATGCTCGTGCCATCAGGGAATAAAAAATGTATTGCTGTTTTTTTTAAATTTTGAAACAATTCTAACTAGTAAATAATTTACTAAAACAATTTCTGATTGAATTACTGAATTGTAAAAAAATAATTGTATAAAAAATATTTAGTAAAATTATCTACAAAGACACCATTTCTGAAATTTCTCCCCAAATCTCTCTCAGTTGACGTTGACTCTCCCGCCCCCCATGTGTCCAACGCCCCTGTACCCTGTCCCCCTCCCTCGGTGCACTCCTGTCTTTGGGGTTGAGCAGACGGGGACTGAATGGACCCTGCAGCTGGTTCCTCCCCACCTCAAACAAAGGAACACACGGCCTGGCCAACACCACGCACTAAGTTCACGATCGCGTAGACACTAACAGAGCTTTATGCTAATGTCCCCAACCCCAATGGCCCCAGAGTTCGGCCCCCCACATCCATAAACATAACCGGGCAACCAGCCGCTCTGCAGACTGCCATTGCTGCTCCAGACACCCAGCCTTTTGTCTAAGTCTATCCCACAAAAAGAGAGATGTTTAGGGGGAAGGAAGGAAGAAGGGAAGATGAGTTGTAATAAAAATAGAAATGCTGAGGTCCTCTGACCATTATAAACTGTATTATGTAGATGGACCTGACGTGGTTTAGATCAGACTTTGACTTTGTTTAGTCCTGTTTAACTTGATGGCTCTAGCTTTGGTTGAGTCCTGATTTCAACCTGTGCTCAGTCTCGGATTTGCCCTGATAATAACATTGTAGTTCAGCTGTGGTTTAGTCCTAGATTATTTCTAGTTTTGGTTTAGAACTGGTTTAGTCTTGGTTTAGAATCAGTTTAGCCCTAGGTACGACATGGGGTAGTCGTGATTTCATCCTACTTTAGTTCTGCTGTAGTCCAAATTTAGTCCTGGTTTGGACTCTTTTCATTTAGTCCTGGTTGACTAAGTTTAGTTCTTGTTTATTTATGGTTTAGTCCTGATTTAGACCTGTTTTAGAGTCTAGTTTAGACCCAGTTTAATCCAGACCTAGTCCTGGTTTAGGCCTGATGTAGTCTGCATTAAGTCTTTCTTTAACTATAGTGGACTTTCAAAAGATGCATACTGGGAAATGTAGTAGTTTACAGATCAGCAAAATTGAAAAACCAAAACACCAACAGTGTTTCACATCTGGTAGGGCTGCTGTTGAAAGTGTTTGCAATTGGAGGGACTCATTGGAATATATTGAGGTAATTGAATGAAATACCACCAAGAGACTACCTTCAGAGAATCCAGCATAAGTTACAATTCATGGAGCTCTAAAATTCTACAAGAAAGATAAATGCTGATTTTTTGATGCAACTGTATACAACTAAGAACATGCAGACATAGTGGTGTGGTGATAAAAATGTAACCGTTATATCAAATTATGAGATCGGCTTAATCCGGGAAGATTGTTGAATTTTGATACAGTGCATTAATCTATGCTCCGCTCTTTTACTGTGCAAGACCAAAAAACAGTCAAATAAAATTGTGATGTCACTTTCTTGTGGTTTTGTTTTTTTCAAGAGGTTTAAAATTCCAAAGATAAGCCAGTATCTAACTTATCTAAAGGAATTTAAGTCCAGGACACATTTTAGAGCATCTTAGCGTCTAGTAACATCCACAGGTGATACAATAGTTTTAGTCTCTTCATATAGTGTCTGGATAAAATTTGCACCCCGAGCTAAACGGTGATCTCTGAGAAAGAAAACCCAAACAGTAATCTATCCTAATGTTACACTGACACAGGTAGGAGAGGCTGAAAGGCTGCAAAAGCTGACTCTGCAAAAATCTTTATGAAGTATACAATAAATCAACATAATTATAACCAGAACTGGGGATATATATCTGAATATGAAGCTGGTGGCACTCAGACAACAATAAGATAATCTAGTTTTTATATTTACAAGTAATAATTCAAAACAAATATTGTGCAGTGGCAACCTTTCAAAAGAGTGGGACATTTCTTTTCTAATGAGTGCATACTTATAGCAATACAGAATTATGCAAAACATGACTGATAACATACAGTCTATTCTTAGCTTGAAGCTTGTATTCATCTTTGTGGGTGGTTGGAGCCTTTCCCAGCAACTAAGGGCCTTAGGTGGGGTACAGTCAGGACAATGATTAGTTAGTTGCAGGGCTGAGGCAAAGACATAATCATATTTACGTCAATTGTATGATCCTTTAACAGTTGTACGTTCATTAATATGCATTGTCCCTTCTAAATAACCCAATACATGAAAAGTAATCTAATGAAACAACAACAATTAATTCTGACAAGCATTAATAATAGGCAAATTATGTTTACCAGTTCTACACAATATATAATAATATGTATTTGGATAATGGGAGGTAGAGACGTATCCTGGGATACCTGCCCCAACTACTTTTTTTCAAATGTGGGGTCTGCTCATAGCAAATAATTTCTCTGCGATTTTGCAGACGAACCAATCATGAGTTTGTTGGCAGCTGGCCTGGGAATCTCCTCAATTTGGTACTTTTGTTAATAGTGTAACATTTAGACCAACTACTACTTTGGCTAAGATTAGACTTGAAACTTGAATCTGTTTTGTCTGTTAATCTGTAACTATTCAATTCATTCTATCCATCTCCTCTGTACTTCATTCATTATTAAGGCCTTCTTTAGCTGCTGTGAAGTTGGCTGATATCCGACCCCCCCTCTTCTGTGTGTGTCAGATCTATACTTATTTAGTCATGTATTTTCCCACTGTAAATAAAAGCACTACAATGCCTCCATATTTATTTACATAGACGGTGCATTCAGGAACATATCAGAAGGAAATGCTCTGTCATGTAACAACAATAGTGTCTTTAATACAAGTCAGTCTATCACCGGAGGATATGGAAGCATCTACACGGACAAGTGGGAACAAATGCTCAAGGTCATACAGTATGTTTACACTATCGACACCAAATCTGACATAGGGACTAGGAGTGGGCAATATGGTAAAAATATATCATCAGAATTATTATTAAAGGTATAAGGGATGTTAACATGCGCATTTTTACTTAAAATAGCCTTTACTATGCATTAGAGGGCTATAAATTAGGCTCACTGAAAAAATAATTATATATATATATATATAAAAATAATAAATATATTATTCATAAATCTGGAACTCTGCAGGACCTAAAAACAATCAACCAATAATAGACTTGGGGGGTAAGTCTATGATTGGTTGATTGAGGAAGCTTCAACTGTTGTAAAACTGTGAAAAAAAAAAAAAAGTTGAATATGATGAATAACACACTCTCCTTCCTCTCCTTAATTTCCCTCTATCACAGTCTCACACAAACCAGGAAGTATCAGAATAACGAGCAGCGGTCCGCAGTTGGATTTCATTTCTTTGAACTACAAAACAGCTGTGAATAAGCTTTTTTAAAATAAAACATCAGCTCCTTCACATGATTTTTGATCTGGATAGTTAATGGATGTATTGGCCAATCAGAGCGCTCCTGTCCTGTGGAAGCGTGTGATTGGTTAAACAGTTCTTTCCCGCCTTCCTACAACAAAAACTTTTCTAACACAGCCCACAGAGGGTCTTGGAGTTTCTCAGGTGACTTCTGTTCAGCTGTACTTTGGATTTGAGCAGAATGAATTATTCAGTTCAAAGTCAAAATATCAGGTAGTGCAGCTTTAACTGAGACCATTCTTACTTATATCTAAGTGATTGTAGAAGAGATTATGAAACCTGAAAAATTCAGACCCAGAAAAAGAGCTGCTGTAGCCCCACCCTGCACACACTGACCTCCTTTTCACCATATTCACTATTACACACACAAAAATGTACCTAGCTGCACACGCCTGTTGCTTAGTTTGTCACTGAGGAATAGGACCATGGAACACACACAGTGCAGTGCTTGAAGTTAAATGTCCTATATTAGGCTTTTTTTGCACATTTCACACAAAACTTCTGTTTTGGGTACATTTAGGTTACCATTTTATGTTTTGCAACATCAAACACAAAATAATTATCTAAAACAAGTGCTTTTGAGGAGCCCACATAGACTCAATAGAAAACACCCTGATTGCACACCTGTCAATTTCAGAGGACCGAACCATTTGTGACGGTTTTCTGGGTTTAAGAAAAAAAGAAGAAAAGAAAAGAAAACTCCACCCACTTTTCTTTACTTCTTCTGGGATAAAAACAAAGCCTTGACATCCTCACAGCCGAACACACATCTTCTCCAATCAGAACAATGCTGCTCTGGGTATGTTTGTTGACAGTGCAGGCAGGAGCACTTCCAAGAGAGGAGTGGTTTGCCCCTATTTGTTACATCACTTATAGGTGAATCCCATGGTGAATCTGTTTTCAGTTCTTGGAGAGGACTATAGCTCGACATAAATAAAACAAAACACAACTTTGTGTTTGTGTTTGAGGTAGAGACAATATTATAAAATGGTTAAAAGCTCAGAAAAGTCAACTTTGCAGAATATAGGACCTTTAAAGATGTAGTGCAGTGTAAAGTGGTCTATGGGTTGGGTAAGATGAAGAAGAAATGGCACACAGCTGCAAAAATGAACAGTAAAAAGAAGGTGATCAGGCATCATGTGGCATAGGAAAGGAGGTAAATGGGCCCAACCACCTGCAGGAAGGAAGGGTACAGGGCCAAGTCACAACAGCAGAGGCCCAGACAACCTAATCTCCGAATGCAACAGGACTGTAATGATACACCCACACATTTTCAATCCTAGTTAAAATAATGGTGTTTGTTGATTTTTTTATTGGACATTGGACAAAACGTGTTTTTTTGACACACTCGGTTTCCCCTGACAACACCTCCATACAAATGATTACTATAGGGCCTTTTTTTTACATTGGGATTCTGATTACATTTGTGATACTGTTTTTAAAACCAAGGTTAAGTACACAGTGCATTTCTTTAAGCATTAACACAAACACACAAAACTGTTACAATTCCACAATCCAATCACATGTCTTTCAGAACATGTTTGTAGAGGTTAGACCACTTGCTAATTGCAACCATTAAATTTGCCATTTTGATTCGATTGCCATT
Organism: Philypnodon macrostomus; assembly: GCA_036025475.1. Taxonomy (NCBI): domain Eukaryota; kingdom Metazoa; phylum Chordata; class Actinopteri; order Gobiiformes; family Eleotridae; genus Philypnodon; species Philypnodon macrostomus. Next base: position 6,870 of record JAVQKC010042803.1, read on the forward strand.
AAATGTGCAGCCCTAATCTCAGGTGACTTGAGCAACTAGCAACTATGGGCTTTAGGTGGGGTAATCCAGACAATTTACTCTCACAGTGGCAATTTAGACGGACCAATTCTCCTAATATGTCTTTAGCAGTGGGTGGAAGTAGGGCAACATTTTAATGGTCACAGTATATAATCCTCTGCACAAAACAGAATGTATCTAAAAACCTTGAGCATGAGATTCTTGTGGAAGCTGTGAACTGAATCTCGGTTTTAAAAGTAATATCGCAAATCGAATCACAAACACAATATTTGTCCAAAAAAACAAAAAAAAACGTGCATTTCTAGTGGAAGCTAGAGCATACCCGGGGAGAGCCCACTGTAGCACGTGGAGCACACGCAGCCTAATACCCCTCAGTCCAGGTATGTTGGTGGTGAGTTGTACATTAGTAGCACTGGTTGAAACACTGGTGAAACATTGTGTGGTAGCGATGCTATCGTCAGACAGTGTGCCTCTGAGTCTATTTATAGTTCACACGGCTCCCTCTGCCTCTGTGTCTCTGTCAGATTCACGCTGAACGCCACATGCATTCACAAAGACAGGGATGGAAGAAATTCACTTCACCACAGTCATTTAGACACACAAACGCAACACCTGGACAATGATCTTTTATGGAGGATGGAAGCAAAAGATATAAACCTTGCAGCTAGTGGTGAGTTTTTGTAGAGGCAGAAAGCTGAACCATCTTGCTATGTCCCATATTCCCTTAATTACTAATATTATATTTCAGGGCTTGACATGAACTTTTTTGCTTCCTGGCTTAGTGGCTAGTATTCTTAAAAAGTTACCATCCCACTAGGGTTTTTACTGGCCACAATTGACATGTTTACCTGACAATAATGCTCTAAAAGTAGACGGTCAGTGTGTTTTATATGTTTTAACAAGACACTCATATTTCCCTTTAGTTATTATGAGGCAATATAAATTGTTTAGACATTGCTAGGCTTATAGCTGAAAGAAGCTGAGGTGAAACTAGTTGTAAATGTACAGGGTATGCAGTGAAATCCAACAGGACGAAGTGGCTAGTGAGAGTGAAATGATTACTAGCCACAATTCAAATCTAGCTGCATTTGGCTAGTTGGCTAATTGACTAGTGCTAATGTCAAGCCCAAATTTCTGCTTCTTTGTGTAAAGGGATTTGCATTAGATTTAGCAGGATTTTACCACAAATGGCCACCTCTACAAATTCCAGATGCAACCCTCTCAAGTTCTCCAGGCTTGGGACTAACACAATGTGTACACTGGCTGCTGAACCTTTGAGGGCGGATTAGGTTGTCAGTAATTAATGCTTGTAAAATAGATCAGTTGCATTGGCTTGTGTGGTCAAACTAATAAAAGGAGCCATTTCTTTGGCCCACTGTTTCTCTAAACCTGCCCACAGAGGACAAACTGAGCAATGCTGGGAGAGAAGAACATCCGTCCATCTACTGAAAGCAGCATATTATTGAACTCAACTTTAGTTGTTAGTGTTATATTTGTTAACAGATATATTTATTGTCCTAGCTGGGCTACCTAAACTGATGAAAGTAAATTGTAAAACCATCTTTTAATGCACACTGCACTTAATCACTTGAGCCTAAAGTTACTGAATGAAGCTCAAATGAAGTCAATAAATGGTATGAGGTGGGTTGATGTGCACTTGACTGGTCCAACTTGAATGTATTATGGACTAAAGTGAACTATGAGGTCTATATAGTGTATTAGTGCCAAACCTCCAGCCTGGACCTCCGACCACACACACTCAGACCGTGGCACCTTAATCTGGATTATCTACTGAATTAGAGCCTGCTCCTGGACTAATCCTGATGATAAACTTCCTACAGCAGCCATTTGACACCAGCTCATTCATGTGTCCAGCCAGCAAAAAGAAGAGTCCGGAAGAAGAAATAAGTCCATTACATTAAACTTATTTTCAGTATGGGAAACACTATTGTTTTACTTCATGCCCTTCCCTTTAAGAATATTGATAGACGGCTCTGCTTCTATTTTACAAAAGAAATCCTCCTATTGGCTGTTAGTCTAAACAACGTGTCAACAGCAAATCAATGGCCACCCAAAATAACAAAGTATACAACTACATAAACATATTTTCCCACTCCAAACTGTGCATACTGCCATTGTGTCCTTGAGCAAGACGTTGTACCCACATTGCCTATGAATATATGAAAGTGTGATTGGCGTTGGGTGGCGGTCGGAGAGCCCGTTGGTGCAGAATAGCAGCCACATCTCTCTATGTATGCCCCAGTTGTCCAATGAATGAATATTTTTGTAAAACACTTTGAGAAAGCCTTGAGGCATTGTAAAGCGCAATAGAAATCAAATCCATTATTATTATTTTTTTATTTTTTGTTTAATACCGTTAGACAAAGGACGGACCTTTAATCAGAAAGTCCGCTACTAGGGGTTGTAACAGGGCTAACTTAGCAATAGCATAGCAATATCTTAGCAGAGATTTACATTACGCCACTTCCTGTTCCTTCTTGTTCAATGTCTAGCGCCATCTGCCCCTTCAGGGGGGTAATTGCATCACACAGTCTGTGGGCTGCTTGTCTCTTCGGTGTATGAAGAGGGGAAAGGGAGACTTTGGGCTGACGAGAGGAGACGAGCCACAGTTTCTTTGGTGTGTGGAGGCCTTATTGCTACAACTGCTCACGTGCTTTAAAAGAAACCTAATGTGTCAAAAATATGTACCACAATATACTTTAGTACTTTCATGAATCCCACTCTTTTTCCGGCCATAGTGTGCTATTATAGGTATAAGTAAGTTCTATGCAATCACAGAAGCTAAAGGTAAATTTAGATCTCATTTTCCAGAACAACTTAAAGCAGTTGACAGGCATTTGACACAATGGTTTTCCAGGATGCATGGAAACCCTGGCATTCTAAATTCAGCATAAAATGAGTTTAGATTCTTGCAGCCATGTTTGGAAATGTCCCTAAACAGCAGACTCCAGCCATCAAATGAGCTCTTTAAAAAACAGATTCCCAACATTGACAATAAGTGCATCCTACTCATTACAGACCACTAATTAATATAGACATAGATATAGATATAGATATAAATATAGATATGATAGGCCTCTCTAACCACTCTTTGTACCTAATGTTTACACAAGTCTCTCATGTCATTCGTCGATCCACTCCTGTCTGCGCGTTTATAAAAAGCATCCACAGCCACAACAGCAGCAACACGCACCTCACTCCAAACTCCTCCCAGTCACCCTGCACTGAAATGCGGTCTGACAACTTTTAAAAGCCGCTCTACAAACAAACATACACACACACACACGCAACTGGTGCAAATTGTTTATGTAGGCTTCCTCAAATCGCGTGCCATCCGTGCCATACAAGTCTAAAGACATTTCAACTTCATAACTTGCGCCACATTTGAAAAAGTGCAAAACAATGACAATATGCAACTTTTATTAGGTTTCAAATGTCTGCCGAATGAATTGACACACTCGTAAAGTAAAGAAAATGCATGCAAATTTAGTGTTAGATGGGAAAATGTGCAATAAATTGATTAAATATCTTAAAATGTTTCGTTTTCCGATTAGATTTTGGTACATGTCGTGCGTAATGGGAATTCCACGCTTGTTTCCACTTATAAAAAGCATTGTTTGTTGCTCGTATCGTCTTGTAAAGTCTGGTGAGCCGTTTTAGGATGCCAATTGTCCAAGGAACTTTCAATGCAAGCAAAAACAAGTTGAAGATGGACTTACCAGGTCGAAGCTGTGGTCCGTGCGGCACTAGGGTCCAGATCGGCGAAGGTAACGTTCCAGAAAGATCAGAGCGGAGAGGTTTGATTAAAAAATCACCACAAGCAGAATGAAGAGATGTTTAAATTAAGTTATAAATGATAGACCACTGACTTGTGTGGGGTCTTCAGAGTCAAGTAGCAGACACGCGAGTAGAACAGTCTGCCGCTGCGTTCAGGTGTCAGGAAGTGGGTTTGAAATATAAAATACTCCCTATTATTGTTACTCAAAATGCGTTAGTTCAGTCATTCTTGAACTTTTTACAACAACTATCAACTCAGAAATGATTGGGCTTTTACAGAACTATTATATACAGAACCTCGACAAAAAAAACTAAACTCACGAAGAACTAAACCAGGACTAAATCAAGGCCGATAGAACAAGTCAGATATGATTCTATAGGCTAGGTCAGAGAAAGGTTAGCCTAGTCAAATTCATGCATTTATTTGTTCTAACTGGTTGCATGTGGAGGGAGCCTATCCTATGGGCTTTAGGTAGGGTATACCCAGGCAATTTAGTTACAGGGCTGACACATGGACAGACAACCATTTAGTTTGACAAATGTATTCACTAAGGGCAGGATCTATGGCGTGTAATGGCTGGAGGTATCTTGGGAGAGGGAAATCTTGGCATCTGTTCGGATAAAGCAGAAGAAAATGGATGAATACATGGATGATCAAGTAGTATCTTTAAAAAAGTAATAAAAAACAATATTCATTCATTTCCAGATTTAGCCCAAGCAAAAGACGATCAGTAGCCATTAAACCCCTGATTTCCTAGGGCCCCTGAAACCCTCTGGCTCCGTGCGTGTGACAGACAGCTCGTGCAGTGACTCAGGGCTGACTCAGAGCCTCGTGTCCCGCCCACAGCGCGTGGACACCACCAATGGGGCTCTTGCGGAAGAGAGCGGTCACGCAGCACCCACTGTCCCCGCTGTATGCGCTCTGAGTGCGGTGTATGGGCACCGGGCTCTGCCGCTGCTCCTCCGGAAATAAGGAACAGTTAGTGACTATAAAAGGTAAAAAAGGGGTGGGGTTAAAGAAGAGCAACTAGACATTAACAGAATGAAGTGGGGGACAAGTGAGTAATTATCAGCTTTGAGTGGGCTGAGGGCTGGCACTTTAACACAAGAAGGATTAAACCGAGACTAAAGAAGACATCAATCCGGATATTGAATCCATAAATAATGCTATATTTGGGAGATCATTTAGGTTTGACTAAATAGGATCATTAAACCAAAACTACAGAAACCCACAAAAAACAGACACCAAAGTCCAAAATCAGGATTCACCAAGCTTAATGTATCTGGTGGATATCAAAAGTTTGACTAAATGAATGCAAGAATGAACCAAGTCTAAAAAACAATGTGGATCTCAAGATCAAGATTCAAGATTACTTCATTTGTCCCCAAGGAAATTTGTTTTGGACACACGGGCTGCCACATAAACAGTACACATTAAACAAACATGAAACAGGACATACCTCAGCATTCACTTCAATTGCTATGGCCTGAGTTCAGGAGAGTCACTGAGATGGGCAGGAATGAGTTTTTATACCTGTTCAGGTATAATAATATAATCTAAACCAGTATTTATCCCAATATTAGTCAGCCAGAATTATTAG
>JAVQKC010042838.1:0-30251 GCA_036025475.1 Philypnodon macrostomus
TGTTGTGTTTTTAATTGTATTATGTTCTTTAACTTGTCTTTTCTGTAAAGCACCTTGAATTGCCTTGTGTATGAATTGTGCTATACAAATAAACTTGCCTTGCCTTGCCTTGCCTATACTGCCTAGAAAATTACCTGACCATTAAGAATGCTAAAACGTTCTAACATTGGCCTATAGTTTTCTCCAACATTAAGGCCTAGTTCTGTCAAAATGATTGGTTCAAGGTTTGTTTTGAAATTGGGGCACACTGCAAACTTTGGCATCTCAGTAGAACTGGATCCAACCAACAACAGTAAGTGGGCCACCATAATCTTATACAGTCTTTGCTTGAAAATGAGAAACCATCAGGACAAGCTGTGATTATGTTCATTTAGTATGAATATTGTATCATTGGTTGTGGTTATGCAATCCCAAAACATGCACACCAACCAGGAAGTAGCGTTGACCAAAATAGTAGTCGTGTGAACCACAAGTGTTGCATAACAATCTGTAATTACCTGCGTAGATTTTTATAGCCTTGAGAAAAATGAAATACATAATTCTTCTTTATACAAGCTCTATTATGGTTACTTATTGTCCCATATCTATAAACATGTGGCCTTGAAGTAGGCTATTGAGTGTCCTTGATCATCTGACATTAGCTGTGATCATAAATGTAGCCATGAATAAATAAACAATGTAAGTGCAAAGGGGGGTGAACACAGTTGATCATCTTCTTTCTTTGGTCTAGTGTCTGAGGGTCGGTTTGGGTCGACTCTCTGCTGCCGTGAAGGGCACAGTGTGATGAAGATATTGATGCGTTCATGGCCGATAGATAAGAATGTGCATCCACTGACCATTTTGCAAGCGTTTGTCTCAATCCAGAAAACAGAAATGAATACATTCTCACAAACGCAGGCATGGTTTTTATTGACATTTGCAGATTTACTATTTTAGTGACTACTCTATATTCAGTTCAATTACATCTGTTTTGCTCCTACACTTCACTTCACTAGTATAACTTGTTAGTACAGGTTAGACCCTTTTTGCTGTTAGGGTTAGGGTTAGGGGTTAGGGTTAGGGTTAGGGTTAGGGTTAGTCCTCCGTAATGGTACTAGGAAGGGAAACAAATGTACTTACATGGAAGTCGTTTTGACAAGTTTCAGAACTATAGATTTATTAATTATTGTATTATTTAGGTTATAGGCTAGTGTACCTGCATTCACTTTGTTGATGCTCCACAAATGTGACTTGAGAACAATCTTCATCAGATGCAGAAGAAAAAAAATCATGTTATTCATTCATTTGACATTTGCACAAGCCAACCTGCCAAATGTGGGTAGATTTCAATGTTGGCTAGTAAGACATTCACTTCCACAAGCCAATTTGCCTGGTTGGATGGCCTGAAAAAAGACGATGTCATTATACTCCATGACTCTATAAGCAAGTTTGGTCAAATAAACAAAATTAAAAACTATGCAAATGTAACCTAAATCGAGAGAGTAGCCTTTTGTTTACATAAACCCACCCACTCGCATCAACAGTGAGTCCGCAAATCTCTTTATGCCAAAGTGGTCCTTGGTCAAAGGTTACTGTCTCAATTACTGCTGAATTTGACTAGTTTGAACTTATCTGTGGGAGTCATCGGGTGAACATTAAACCACAGTTTGTGATAAAACACTGCTCTATACTCAGGGTTTTTCACTTATGCCAAAACTGTATTAAATTTTCCACTAGCCACCACACATTTGAGTTTTGTGGATAATGCAGCTTATGAATTTCCAATAGTATGCATTTAAAAAGTAGTCCAATTCATTACTTAATAACATTTATTTGTGCCGAGTAATATGCACTTAATGTACAGCTTTAAAAATACACAGACACATATGAGCCAATGTTTGTATTAAGTTGTTACACTGCAATAAATACATTTAACAGGTTACATCTGAGACACTACAGTCTGCACGTATTAGCACTTCCACTGTATTTGATCATGAAATGGAATTGATGAATAATGTGAGGCATGGGACATTTCTGGTGATTTTGCAAAATTCAACTTTTTCCCATAACCAATATTTCACAAATTCTCTGCAAATATTGAAATCTTTTCCAGTATTTTTCTGCTAAATATTCCACCACATTTCTTGAGCACCACAGCCCTGGAAAACAGTTTTTGCAATGTTGTCATTCTCTAGGTGTAACTCACTGGAAAATCCACAATTTACAATGAAGGTATATAGGGTTAAAGCAGGAGTGTTCAAACTGTGTTGTCAAACTTTATTACCAAAGAGGGCTGCTGCTGATGTGATTAATTTCACTTCATCAAAGTCCCCTTCGGTTGTACCAGTTTTCTGGTCACAGTTGTTCTGGCAGGCCTCTCTTAGTTGTATTATGTAGAGTCACATGCAGTAAAAACACATTTTGGGCGTAAGCGTGAGGGCCACAAAAAATTGCTGTGTGGGCTGCATTTAGCCTCTGAACCATTGTTTGGACACCCCTGGGTTACAGCATAATGCACTAACCAGTTTTGTGGTTAGATTTAACACAGATTACTGTATAACTGAACTGTTTATTGACATTTGTGGCTACTTCTCTGTAGAAAAAGCTCTCTTCATAAGTGGAGGAGGGGTCTTTCCCGCTTCATATAGAGATTCAGGAGGAGGAGAACTCAAGCAGCACCAATCCGGGATGCGGCCTGTTTGGTTATAGTAGTCTCGGGACACCGACCTGCTGCCCAAGATGTCCTGTAGTGCACCAAAGACGGCACCTAGAAAACAGCAAGCAATAGATTTCTAATAACAAAGATTGCAAAAAATGACTTAAAAAATAGTAGTGAAAATCGGACCTCCTAGCCACGCAGTGCAGTTAGGTTTGGCAGGTGGAGAGTGAATGCGAAAACTCTTGCTGGCCAAGACATCGCGGTACTTGGGTTTCTCCACTAGAAGGCGTATTTCTGCCAAGAGTCTGTGTAGGAAGCCGGGGAGCATGGCCGTGCCACCGATCACCACCAGGTTTTCAGATAGGACCTTACGAGTGTCAATGGGGCACTGAAAGGAACATGATTAGATTATTTAACAAAATCAAAAACTGTATAAACACATTATATCACAGACTTTGACAGGCTTCAAATTCTGATCATGTGTACATGTGTGCAATGAATTATTGCTGCTGCTACATAATAATTAGACAGTGAATGGGCTCCTATTTGTTCCTCGTATGAAACAACAAAACCCTCAACCTTCTCCGTAAAATACCTGATGGTTACTATAGAAACCACTCCAGCAAACACTCACACGTAAAAAAGAAGGATTGATGGAAATCTCAAAAGACTATACAATGAGAGGAAGCCATTTGTGAGCCTGCTACAATCTTTAGAAATAGCCCATATTACTCCACACCAGGCCAAACCATATTCTTAACCCAGGCTAGAGCTAATTGTTGAAAATGTAAAATCCTTGCTTTTCGTATTGGTATTGTATTTTTCAATGCCTTTGGGCACGACATTATTGCATTAACAAAGTGAAAAATAATCCTTTCACCTTGACTAGAGTGTCGAGTATCAGCGTGGCAACACTCTTTTCTTCATTGTCTTGCTCAAAAAGGATCTCCATCAGTGAGTCCCTGGAGAATAATACACATGATAGGCACAGTTGGATTCTTTTAAAGCGCAGTTGCATAGTTTTAACTGAGAAAACGCTAACCTGATTGAGCCCTTAATGTGCAGGATCTTCTCTCCATCCAGAGGGTATGCAACATCTGGAGGTGGAGCAGGTCGCTGCAAAGATATTCAAAGTGGTATCAATAGACCCATTTCTAAGAGAGAAAACGCCGACACCGACAGCCTACCTCTGCGTCAGGATTGAATTTAGCTTCTTGAATCTGGAGTCCTCTCTGCAGGTCACTGACAAAGCAGGTCCTCACTACAAAAAACACATCTTAATAGTACTCATAGGAAGTGTGGGTAAACGTTCCTTGTTAAACTTACCCTTGATGTCCTCCACAATATCTTCAGGAATAGTACCTAAAAAAAAGTGGGGATAATTCTGGTGATGTGTCCAATAATTTCTAAGATTAAAATGACCAATCCCAGTTTATGTACAAGATTACAATATAGTGTTGATAGTATTTACCAATGGCAGCAGCTACAGTCTGCCCTGCGGTGGTGTCCGTGTCCACAGTGCACTGCTCCACGAGATGTCCATCCAGTTCTCTGTAACAGGCAGACAAATAAATAATTACATAAAAGAAATCTAAAATGTAAAAATCTTTATTCTATCTTAATTCTACAAAGAACAAGATAAAGCTTCTTACTTATGGATAGCTTTTCCTCCCAATGGCAAAGCCTCCCAAGCTGGAAGGATGGGAGTGCACTCATACACCTGAAGCTACAGTTAGGGATGAAACAACTGTGTAATACATTACTGTTCTAAAGTGTTTCTCAAATATCTCAATTTAATCTGTTAATAGTGAGGAAAAAAATACTAGAACATTAAGCACAATCTTTTATGTTTAGGCACTGGATACAGGCAGCACCAGTGTCTCGGTGTGTCCACAGTCCATCACCAGGGCGGAGTTAATACCCAGTGTCATCACAGCCATGAGGTGGCTTGGGGCAAAGAGCACAGAGGGCACCTTCGGAGAAAACAGAGCATAAGAAAAGTAAAACTACATTAAAAGGTCCTATAATATGCTTTTTTGGCATTTCACAGTCTACTTTGAATACATTTAAGCCGCCATTTTACATTTTGCAACATCAAACACACAATATTTATCTAATACGAGCTCCCACTTGGACTTGATGACAAACGCTTTGATTAGACAGCTGTCGAAGGGTTTTAAAAAAAAACACTACAATTACTTTTTACTTCTTCTGAGACATAAGCAAAGCCTTGACACCTTCACATCCACACAGATATATTCTTCAGTCAGATATGTTGTTAAATGATGGCGGCAACAATGTTTCTCTGGGTGCATTTGTTGACAGTGCAGGAGCAGACAGGAGCACTTCGTGGTTTGCCCCTATTTGTTATCACATATAGGTGACTCCCATTTTGAATCCGTTTTAAGCTCTTGGAGACGACTATAGCTCAACATAATGAATTACTCAAACTGCCCGAAGTAAACAGATCACAATTTTGGGTCAGAAAAGTCGATTTTGCATAATACAAGACCTTTAATTTACAACTCTATTAGTATGTTAGGATTGCTACCTCAAACTGTTTGAAGAAAACCTTGGTAAGGGTCTCTCTGAAGTGAGTCGGGCAGAGGATGGACTCGATGATGACCACTCTTCTGTCGCGAGGGTTCACCAGCAGGTGTCTGGTTGAAACGAGAACAGATTTACTACCAGTTCATTTAGTGAAACATCAAACCCAAAGCTGGTTAGTTTTGATACCTGAAGTAAAGTATGTGGATAAACTCTTTGAGAATAGCATACAACTCTTCTGTGTTGATGTTGTACTGAACCACTTTTATTGCCTGTTGATACAAATAAAATATGTCAGCTATTTTTAATCCACAATATATCCATGTCAATGTAAACGTCAATCACACTCTTACCTGCTGCTGTCCTGGTTTCTGGATCTCGCTCGGAATTATGAACCTGGGCCCCGCTTCCCCCGCAAAGCCACATCTGATAGAAAAATAAAACACAAATACAACTGGTGAATATGACTAGCTATACGATTTTTATTTAATTCTAACCTTTCACAACATTGTAAGTAAATTGTCAGTGATGTTTAACATAATATCGTCCACAAACAGGGGATTCATTCTTCGTGGTTCATGTGATTTGCCTCATGGGTCTCAGGCGGTTGTGTTAGGAAAGATGCAAGCAATAAATTCACTGTAAGTAAGAGCACATTGAGGCTCACTGGAATCACTACAACAGTTCTCAAAGCCCAATTGATAATGGCATTAAGTGTGTCCTACTTCAAGAGCTTAACCCAAATAGTACAGGAAACTAAAACAATGAAAAATCAGTACAATTAATGGGAGTTTGTACTGGCTGAATGTGTACTATGCAGCGCTAGTACATACAATATACTCTGTGCAACAATAAATAATGCTTGAAGTTAGCTTGCTCATGCTAATGCTAGTTTGGTATAGGCAGCAAAAACACTAGCTTTCAGAAGCATTTATTCTATTAATAGTTTAAGAGGAAGAGTTAGTAATAAACAGACATTGTGGGTTTATTCTAACAGAGAGTTTAAAGCTTAAAAACACATATGGGTGATGGTTAAAGAAGCTATGTGCTAAGGATTGCTACTCACTTTGTGTATGCCGCTCCCAGATCTATAATGATGGCAGTCTTCTCTCCGCCGCTGACCAGCCCATCAAACAGGGGCATTTTACCAACCACTAAAACGAACGTAAGTCCTGTCTAAAATGAAGAATGACATTCGCAGTGTTTAATAAACGGGACACTATTGTTGTGCTTCTGTCAGAACTGGGCTGGGGCTTCGGTCAGACAGAGGCGTCAGGGGCGTGCCTGATCAAAATGTTACATCTCTCTGGTTGTAGATTTAAACACCGTGAAACTAATAATCTCATTATTCTACTAATGAAAGTCTTCTATTGGTATTTATTATAACACGTGACACAGTAATGTCACGGATGGGACAATTTCAAGAAGCTTAAATAATATAATGTTTAGGGATAATTAGCACACATTAAAGGTCGAGAGTATAGATGATTATCAAGTGCTGATTTATCATATGGATATATAGCCTATATGATTTCCTTCATTATATTGTTCATTTGTGCGCAGATCCTGGTGAAACACAAACATTCCCAACTAGAAATGTTATTTTGCTATATGGTGCTTTTATAGCCTTGTTTCTAGGATCACATACATTCTCATGAGAACTATTGGCTACATGGCATACTATAATAATGAATATGTTATTTTTGATAGGCCAATTGTATTTATCTAAATGAAATATCCAAGTCATAAGTTCAAGCGCACCCGCGCACGTGCGCACGTGCACTGCGCAGAGCGGTGTATATTTCATCTTTCCCGTCCTCCTGGCATCATGAGTGTAGCAGACCTAAGGCGCCAGTCATCATCAGACTCATAGGAATCACACAGAGCGAGCTGCTCAAGCCTCAGCCTGCTTCACTCTGCTGGGATATCTGCAAGAGAAGCATCCTTCTGCATCCTCCAGAGCTCTTCATCCCCCTGAAGCGATCCACCATGAACTCCGGAAGGTAACGGCAGGTTTATTTTTAGCTCAAGTTACTCCAGCCCTCAGCGTATGCCGTATGTAGATGGTGGTTAATACATAATGACATTAATACAGATTAGCTACAGTGTGAGCGGGAACGCAGTGTGCATTTGTTTACATTGCTGTAGCAGTGTGAGGCGTCGAGCCGCAGCCTGCCTCGGTACATTTTGATCACAGTGCAGACAAAACTCTATTGCTACATTGATGCACAGAGCAAGATGCTTCTCTGACTTGCATATTCACAGATTGGAATATCAACCTTCCCAGTTCGCAAAAGCAATGTTATGCATTTGAATTTACCAACATGTCACCAGCTCCTTGACTGAAAATCAACCTTACTTTGATAGTGTTTTGAAATGTACAGCTAAGATTTGTGCAAAGAGAGCTGTTGCTGTTTATAGTTGAAATGTGGAGAGATGCTAAGGATTGCTGTGTCAGACAGACTTTCTCCTGTATGGGCATGTTAGTTTATCTCTCACAAAGCTTTGTCTTTGCAGCAGACACTGAGACACAGAGATGCAGACCGGTGGGATGCTCCGACGCCTTCTTCTGGCTGGGACCTTTCTGTCTGTCTGTGGCACTCCTGTTTACCTTCCGGACCCTACCCCCACGCAAGACAGCGATTCAGAACATATCACCACATCTTCACTAAATATAGACGCCCAGCCCGGACAACAAGGGTTATCCGAACATGTGATGCTGAATGTAGGTCCAGATGAAGGAGGGGCTGACCCAAATGGACGCCACCGGGGACCTGACGGGATAGAGCTGGTGACGCAGACAGATTTTGAGGATGGACAATGGAGAGGTGTAAAGAAGGTCAGGCAAATGGGAGAAACAGAAGAATCAGAAGAAGTGGCAAGCGATGATTTGTTGACAGCTACAGGTGGGGAAGATCTGATGGACATGGATTCAAAACTACTTATGGCATCTCCCACAGCATTAGAAAAGACTGGCGACGAGGATTCTTCTGAGCTGAGCTGGCCTGCACCTCTGGACACCTCTAGTCCTGCAGATGATGTCCCAAAACTGACCGTACAACCGGGTGCGTTTGTCCCCCTTCAGATGTCCACTATGCAGGACCCTATGTTACTTGAAGTAGCACCACTGCCGAAAGAGGATGGTCCAGAAAGTTTGTGGACCGAGGCGGCAAGACCTAGTGGAGGTAAGTACAAAGATATATTATTGTAAATGCAAAGACTTACAGTATAGTATAATTCTATGTTGACATTTGGCTGTACTTTATTTATACAATCCCGGAATGCCGACCGCAGGCCAATAAGGTTATACAACTTACAACTATACAAGTCCGAAATTTAGTATTATTATGGTTTAGTCTGTATTGCATTTATCTGCTTAAACTGATTATGCTGACTATTATGGAATGCATTGTATCCAAGATTATCTAATTGAACAATCTATGTACAATATCAGGTTCAATCCAAAAACACATTTAGGCTTATTAGGTTAGGTTTGTGGTATGTTTAACTAAACTATGTATGTTTAACTAAACTATGTATGTTTAACTACCATGAATACTTGAGTGTTATTGTAAGTTTGAGTCTAATAGTCAACAATTTGTAGAAAACATACTTCAAGCTCCCCGGAGTTCAGAAACATCCTCACACATGTTTTACCGCGCTCCACTTTGAACCCCAGCTGGGACCTGTGGCAGTCTAATTACTTTCTATTCCTGACTCCTGCCTGAAAATACAGAACACAGCAGCTATAGGTAAAGGCTGTTGGCGGTAAAAGACGTCTTTGGAGGATATGACTTCTCAGCTCGCCTCTCATAGCGTATATTGCAAAGGACCAAGCAGGTTATTATTACACAGAGAGGCAGCAGAGGAGAATGGAAAAAGGCTAATGTCTGTGCACATATGTGGGCACCGTGTCCAAGGGGTATTGTCTGTTTGATGAAGCTTCTTCTCAACAGAAAAGAAGCCAGCAAGAGATCAAAATGCTTAAAATCGTATTATGTAAAAGGATTGCGGTTTTATATCTATATATTTTCAGTGTAGCTTTAGAAGAGAACTATATGCATCACCACTTTCCTCAGTGACAGCCCCCTGTGTGGCTCCTATCTTTGAGTAAATAAAAACAATCCATTTTGATTGTGTTTTAACTCTGGGAGACTGGAAGACGGTACGAGAGAGATACACCACTCTGATCAGATGACACCTTTAGTCCATGCTACTATGTTTACTCTTGAAGCAGGAGTCCTTCAGATATCAAAGCTCCATCCTGCAGAAGTTAGGATTAGAACTGAGTGAATCCCTTAAGGAAATAATGTATTGGTGAAATTGTATTGTCTTAGACGTCCATATGTATCTGACAGCAGATGTTTATATTCTTAAATGTATTGTGAATTTATTGTAAATCAATGAATGTATTGTAAGCGCTGTATACTCCTTATTACTGCCTAAACCACTATAATTCTCCCACTAGTCAAAGGGCAGTGTACTGAAGGGATTTCCTGCTGAGGCTGAACTTTGATGTGACATATGTTGACCTGTGTGTGTTGTGTCTCCAGCTGACACTATGGGCCCACTGTCCCAGGATGAGGCCACAGAGGGCACCATGTCCTCCGAGTCTCTGCCTCTCATCTTTGAGCCGTTTGAAGATGTCGCTCCAGAGGGGGCGTCGGCATCAGCGGCCGTCACCACGCTGCCCGGCCGTGCCCAGCCGATCACTGCCATGGCAACCGACGGGATGCCTCCGTCTGAGGTGGACACGGACCAGCTGGTCACCGTGGAGACAGACAGCGACGATCCTTCACACGCCCCGCCCCTACTGGTCCCAGAATGGACGTCACCATGGCAGGCATCTGGCACTGAGCTGCGTGAGCCAATCAGCTCATCCGATGTGTCTGTGGCACAGCAGCAGGTCCGCCCTGAGGCAGGATGGGATCAGACCGGGACAGGTGAGGCATGTGATGTGATGGCACCTTAGGACACAGAGAATCTGATATTTAAGTGATATGTTTGAGAATTAGACATTCAATATGCTAGAAAATAAGCAAATTACACATTAACCGCAAGTGTTTGTAAAAAAGGAGCTTATACTTATACATAGACCATGTAGTCTTTAGTAGATATCTAGGTGTGCTTTTATAACTAACTATAACTGTATCATGAGCTGTTAAACTGTATTTCTAGTACATAGTGAGTGGTTGAAATGAAAAGTGAGAAGAATCTAAGGCATGTGGTTTATAGAAAGCCTGACAGCTCTATTATGACTGTGTTCTGTGACTTTCTACAAACAGGTGCTGTAAGGACACCAAACCTCGAAGAAAACTCACAAACACATGGCCCCTCCCTCTCAACCATACAGCCTTCTATGACAACAGTAACCATGACAACCCATCGCCATGTGCCTAAATCCAGATCTGGGTTAGAGGAGATGGAGTCTGAGGGTACGAATATTTTTCCAAAACCAATGGAAAATATCATTTTAAAAAATCCCAGGCCTTTTATTTTAAATTTTGTTCGCAGAGGAACAAGATGAAGATGAGGAGAACTCAGAGGAGTCAGTAGAAGACAGTGAAGAGCTGACCGAGGCCCCCAATGCATCTTCCACACCACCTCCATACAGCCTTATACCGCCCCCTCCTGTCTGGGTCCAACGCAACCAGGGCCTAAGTATGAAATATAGGGATATACTAAAACATTTTGCAAAACACACATTGGTATTCAATATATCATGTTAAATAAAACATAGTAGAAGTCATTTGCTGTAAGCTAATGTAATGTTTTTCTT
Organism: Philypnodon macrostomus; assembly: GCA_036025475.1. Classification (NCBI taxonomy): domain Eukaryota; kingdom Metazoa; phylum Chordata; class Actinopteri; order Gobiiformes; family Eleotridae; genus Philypnodon; species Philypnodon macrostomus. The sequence goes on from JAVQKC010042838.1 coordinate 10,965, forward strand.
CTAGTGCGTAGCTGGGTAGAGCTGATCAGAGAAAAGGTAAGACTGCCCCCTGGTGTCCTAATAATATAATGAATGTTTTTTAACCTGAATTTGAGACAGAATGTTTGAATTTGAAACACACCAATGACATTAAAGGATCAATACTTATTGTGCAAAGGTTTTAGACACATGTTAAAGTGTGCAGCAATGCTTTCCAACGATTAACTAATGTCTGTTGTTCCTTGGCATTTAGTTAGTAACTTAGTAAGTTATTGCACATTTTTGTCAACAGTTATTGTAATTTTCATTCACATGTATTTGCTGGCCTGTGTCACTACAGGCAGGATATGTGTCTGGCATGCTGGCTCCTGTGGGCATCGGCATCACAGGGGCTCTGTTGATTGTGGGAGCTCTGTACAGTATCCGGATGATCCACCGCAAGAGAAGGAACAGTTTCAAACACCAGAGGAGGAAGGTCAGACAGCCAGAGGTCAATACTCTTTTATTTATTTCTTTTCTATACCTTTATATTGAAACCATTTAACACAATTAGGGGCGGCAGTGGTGCAGTGGGGTAGGCGCTCGCCCTTCAACCAGAGGGTTGGTGGTTCGAGTCCCCGTCCAAGCACACACTGCTGTTGTGTCCCTGGGCAAGACACTTTGCCAACCCACATTGCCTATGAATGAATGTGGTTGTGTGATTGGTGTTCGGTGGTGGTTGTAGGGGCCGTAGGCGCAAACTGGCAGCCACGCTTCTGTCAGTGTGCCCCAGGGCAGCTGTGGCTACATAAGTAGCTTACCATCATCAGGTGTGACTGTAGAGTGAATGAATAATACAAAAATATGTAAAGCGCTTGGGTGTCTTGAAAAGCGCTATATAAATGGAAGTTATTATTATTATTATTATTATTATTATTATTATTAATTACACTAAAATTGTAAATGAGAAAAAGAGCTTTATTCAACAAGAGCCCTATTGGCTGGTGTAAGTTACCTCTTTACATCATAGAATAGGGTCAGATAGTAGATTTGTTATTTTATTTCTTATTTTAGGGAACTTTAACTAAAGCTTTAATACATTTATCAGGGGCGGCAGTGGTGCAGTGGGTAGGCACTCGTCCTTCAACCAGAGGGTCGGTGGTTCGAGTCCTCATCCGAGCGCACACTGTCGTTGTGTCCCTGGGCAAGACACCTAACCCACATTGCCTAGGAATGAATGTGGTTGTGTGATTGGTGTTTGGTGGTGGTCAGAGGGGCCGTAGTCGCAAACTGGCAGCCACGCTTCTGTCAGTGTGTCCCAGGGCAGCTGTGGCTACACAAGTAGCTAAACCACAACCGGGTGTGACTGTGGAGTGAATGAATAATGTAGTGTCTTTGAGAGTTGAGAAAAGCACTATATAAAAATAAAACTAATGCATTATTATTATTATTATTATAATATACTAGTGTTTTCATGTATGCTATTTTGACTATTCAGTATATAATTTTATATTTATTTATAGCAACCTCGGGAGCCAGGCACTAGTCGTCAGGACCAGGCCATGCTGCTGGCGGACAGCTCAGAGGATGAGTTCTGATGGAGTCTTGGTGATGTTCACCATCGCTATAAAGACCACATCTTTAGTCACCCTGAGCCTCACTATGACTCATCTAAACCACTGTGTGTGAAGACAGGGCCCAGTTTGAACAGGCTGCACTAAGGTCAGCTCTGTACCCCTCTGTCCAATCACCAATGAGAGCACTTTACAAGGGGCTGATGAGCTCTGTTGACTGATGGTTTATCAGGATGTGTGTGCACCTTAATGTAAAACCTATTTAAAAAAATATATGTATGTGCTTATGAGGGTTTTGGCATTGTAAAAGCCAAGGGATGTCAAAACAGCTAAGTTACACAATGTAAATCACTGACTTGTGACCTGGAACGGGTGGCTCTGGACCCAAAAATCTGTTTTTGGAAGGTTGAATGTGATTTCAGTACAGCTCATTTGATGTCAAAATATACTGTTACTGTTTTAATGGCAAAAACAGATTTTAAAATACATAATGTCATTAGAAAAATAATGTTGGTCTCACAATTAGACCAGATGAGAACCACCAAATGTAAATACCTGTACAGTAAATGTAGCTGACTTTATGCCAATTTTGTTAAATAACGGAATCATATTTGTGTATAGAATTTGAAAAGATCTTTATGGTAAAAATAAAATGATGAAAGACAGAAGTCATTAATTCATAATTGTGGTAATCCTCTGGGATCAAGTCATTTGTCCATAAATATAATCATTTTGTATGTACAATTCAACTTACATTATATATATATATATATGACGTGACTATTAATGCACATTCACCACATCTAGAGTGCATGACTTAGCATTCTGACTCCAGGAAAATTGTGACATTCATGAAAAACAAGTTCTTAAGAAATTACTTGTTTTTCAACCAGATAACCAGATCACATTTGGATTATTCTGGGTCAAATAAGAGAATATAAAAGAATGTCACATGTGCTCTTTTAATAGAGTAAGCTCTGTTGAAACACATCCTTTCAGTTCCATGTGTCATGTAGGCCTCATTTGCCTGTGTAAATGCAATAATATATAGTGTCATAGAAATAGTGGGTAATTTCCTTTTCTGTAGATACTCTATGTAACATGATGTGATGAAATAAACAGTTTTCTTTACTATTTACTTGGAGACAGTGTCTTTTCTGGAATAAAATGACAGACGACACGATTTACAGCATTAAAAAAATCAAATAATTTATTTCTGTGTTCTTTCTCCACATTAAATAAAAGCTATCGGACATTTCCAGATCAAAATGAATTGGGGGAACTGAAACCATACATGCAAAGAAAAAAACATTTTCTCTCCCCTTTTCACACTTGGATGGATGGTCGTAGAGTACTGCTGGGACTGCACTGGATGAGACAAAAGATGCTAGTCCCAACAATGAACTTCACTGATGGGCATTTTTAGATGTGGTGGAAAATCTACCTTGCTTGAATAAATGTGTGAACACTGAGCTGGCTTGAGGTGTGGAAATAGCTGATTACTTATAAAGACAAAATGGCATCAGTGAAATAGAATAACCCCATAGGAAATTGGTGATTTTGATGACGGAGCCCTTCGGTCATTGAGCGTGATCTTAACAGAGCACTATGGCTCAAAATGGCAAGCTGTAATGCCCAGAAAGTTACTGTAAGCTTTCTTCAAAATGAAAGTAATTGAATGTGTCAGTGAGCCAACAAAAATAACAGCCCATGTATGTAATAAAGAATGAATACGTATTTTTTTTTATATAAAAATGTCAACTGAACAATTATCAAAAGAATATGGGGTCTAGTGTGTTCTTAGTATGCCCTCATCTTTCCGAATTGATTGAAGTAGCACAGAAATGTCAAGAAAACAATCAAACAAATTGCCCCATCCCAAAAAAGATGATTAACAAAAACAAGGTCTCAACATCCAATGAACAAGACGCGTATACAAATCTGGAGGAGAAAAAACAGGTCATTTTAGTGGGTCATTGTTCCAAATGCACAGAAACAGGCTGAAACTCTGGGAAGTCTGTAAACAGCTACGGTCTACTCAAGTCCTGGGCTCTTGCCATGAACTTGCATCACATACAAGGTCATTCATGAGACCAAAATGTATCAATTTTACACACAAAAAACTGTTCCACAAGGCAGTGTCCTAAAGCCATTTCCAATCTAAATTTAGAGGCATGATAAGAATATAGTTGTCCAATGCATAACTTTGAAAAAGCATTTTTCATTTGATCTAGCTCGTTTCACAGAAAGTTTGCGCTTCATCTTCAATTCAACCCAGGTACTCTACAAGTGTGTGCTTTCATTCCCTCTTTCTCCTGACAGGTCCTGTTTTTATAAAGAGCTGGAACAAGACACAGCACCATAAATACTTATTTTTTTTCCTGTTTGGAGCCTGAAAACAGTCAAATAAAAGCACACAAATAATACACACCGTTGTCAAATTAAAAGGACCACACACAAACACATTCATACGCACACACACACACGCGGCAGCAATTCCAAAGAAGTGCATCTGACCTTTGTTCATTTCATTTTTAAGAGAAAATGGAGGCGAAAAAGAAACTTGCTATATTTAGTGTAAATAACGAGGTGCATCTGTTTCGACCAAGTTGTTGCCCAAACGTTAGCAAAATTTGCCGGAGAAGTGCTTTGAGGGCTCAGCTGCAACACTCAGCATGAGGCGCCTGCTTGACAATGAAAATAAAGTGAAAGCAAACTAAATTTAATCTGCAAGAGATTACTATTTTGTTTCTTTATCGAGAGACCAACCACACAGCAAACACAAATTCAGCATACCCAACACTGGGCCTTTGGGCTGGTGCAGCAGCAGACCAGAGGCCGTGCTGACGATAGTGTGGCACTTGCAATGAGGAGAATAGGACAGAAAAGTAGTAAACTCAGATGGCAATATGGCATATTTACCCACACCATCTTTGGCAAAGGGCTTTCTCCTTTTAGTTAATTTTGCAGCAGCTGGCAGTGCATTTTGGGCAAAGTAAGTATCTCATCTGCAAAAAAACAGGAAGAAAACACTAACCTAAGGGTTTGGATAACCTACGTTTTAGTGAAGGGAGTAGATGGCTCATTCACCAGTTTGAGGTGTTAATGAAGTGATTTTTTTCTCTGTGCCTACACTAACCTTACAAACGTAGTTCTGATTGACACTCCTAAATCTGGGTTAAAATAAATGCATGCATATGTCTACAGGCTTTAGTCCTAGGGGTTGAGGCAGGTTACAGACAAAATGAGTAACTAAAAATCAGGGTTAGACAGTATGCAAACACAATCACATAGACATGGCTGCTTGCTCACAGTGAAACCTTGTACACACGCACACAAAAACAGGCGGTATAAACGTGCAGTCATACTATAGCTCTCAACTCGCCGCCTAACTTTGACAAGGTTAAAAAAGAAACACAAAAATAAACTCCACAAATAGTTTTCTTTCCCAGTCTGTTTGTCCTCTTTGTCGTTTCACATCGTGTTGTGTTTCTCAGATCCATTTGTCCCGTGTTTCGCTGTATGATGTTGGTGTGATGCTCTGTCCTGTGGGGCTTGGACATTTGTCCTCACCTGAGCTGCCACACGCCTCAGTTTCTGTAAGCTCTGTTTGGTGGTAGTCCCACACGCCTGTTGCCCTTACTGTAAGTATTGGGGCCCTTTAGTGAAAACATTGGCAAAATTTAGTCCATCTGCCTAAACAACACTTGCTCAGAAGTCGAGGGGTAAACCAGGGTGTGTCTATGCATACCTATGTGCATATGTGTGTACACAGTTAATGTATGTGTGGTAGAATGTCATGACCAGGCAGCACTGAGGCGGTCAAGCTGATAGTGTATGAAGTGAACAGCATTCCTGTCCGGTCGTCCCCTCTTTTGTCCTTTAACGAAGCCACAGTTTGAGCCGCAGCGCGTCCACTCCATTCAGGTAATATCTGAACAGCCGCTTGTCTCTGACAAAGCCCAAGTTTTCATACAGCTTCAGCGCTGATTTGTTGGTAATTTCTGTCTCCAATACAACCTGCAACAAAAAAAATTGGGTAAAAAAGGATTTTCTTACTTGCACAAATTCTCTGAGGAGAATAGTGCTGCAATATGACAGGAATAGCTCCGAGGTTATATTTGCTGATGCAAACAGTATGTGTTTTACTAACTCCACACTTTTGTGTGAAGAAAGATGGTCAAACCACAAATAATAGATGGAATGGATTCTATATGTGGGTAAGGGGACCAGAACTAAAAATAAAATATGTTATAATTAATTGTTTGGCAAGTAAAGTTTACTTCTGTACTGTGGAGCTAATTCAAAATAAAACTGAGCGCAAAGTGAGCATCGAGGACAGCACAAAAACATTAGACTGGTATGTTCTTTATCAAATATGCCTTACCTCATCACAGTCGCCCTCCACCATAGCATAGATGGCCTTTTTTACCAGATTAGTACCTGCAAATAAAAATTAATTATGTCAGCAAAGGCAATTTTACGTTGGTTAAATCACAAGCGCTCCCGGAGTAGTAGGGAAGACATTTGCATGAAGTCATTTGGTTATTAATGTGAGACCAAAACAACTCACCAATACTTTTCCTTCTGTGTTTGGAGTCCACCGCCAGCATAGCAATGTAGCCACGGCGGAACATCTTTTTATGCATGTCGAGCTTACAAACAATGGCTCCAACGCACTCCTGCTCCACCATAGCCTTACACACACACGTTAAAAACATCAGTTAGAATGTGATACTGCAGCCGTCTTTTGTTACCCTGGTCTAGCAATCATTATGCCAGTTCTGCTGGTTCTCCCACTTGCTCTCTTGACATTTATATCATGACACTTTTCATATGTCACATGTGTTGCTCCAGACAAATGGGAACTGGGATGTTTGCAGCCTTGGGTCTTTGGGAATAAACAAGGGAAGGACAGATTTCTGTATTTGTTTAGTGAAAGGTCTAATTTTGTGGCTGGCAATGTAAAGCAAAGTAAAATGCTCTTACTACAATTTACTTCTTTAGAACTGACTGGGCATGAGTAAAATGTACTGTGCAGGCTACATCAGGTTTACACAAGAGTACACAATACTCTTAACAATGTTTTATAGTTACAACCTTCACAACACAAATACTCACACTTTACTTTGCGTCTATTCAATATAGTTGGTCCAACCCTGCCTTCAAGGCATAGACAGCTAGTAAGAAATATAAACAGTCACACCCAATCAAGTGATAAACCACGACAGGTAACTCGGAGACACTGACACACCTATCTGAAGTATATTAAAAAAGAGCTGATGTATGCACATTGACAGAACTGTTGTGTCATACTCACCAGAAAGCAGAGCTGCGGCCAGTTGTGGATGAAGTACCTGTATGTGTAAATGGAATAAGGCTCAGATAAGTCCTTGGTTATAAGTCTCATGATCCACGGCATCTGCAGTTCGGATTCGTAGCGGACGTAGCGGATCCCGTGGCTCTGTTGTTCAGGCGGTAACAGTGATCCGAGGTGTAGGCTGGCCAGTTCAGTGACGGGCGGCTGCAGCGTGTCACCCGGCTCTTCTCCTTCACTTGCCTCGGCAGCGTCCGACGGCTCGGCGCTAGGAGAGTCGGAGGGCTCCGTGTGTTCAAGCTCTTTGCTGTCATCCCGAGGCATGCTGTAGGCCTCGTCAGTTCTTGTAAAAGCCGGCATTCCGTTTATACTATTGTTAACCGGCGGAGATTGACTGCCGTTTTTGGAGAAGGGGCTGTGGCCTTCGTGTTGGCAATGCTCACTATTGTTTCTAACAATCGAGTAAGCCTCGGTGCTGCCGCTGTCACAGTTGTCCACGGACGGTCTGGGATTGTCAGGCCGGTTTTCTGTGTATTGGTGGTTGTCAATGTCCTCTGTGGGACTGGCCAAGCCATTTATCTGCTGCTGCTGCTGCTGCTGCTGCTGCTGCTGCTGCTGCTGCTCTCGAGCTTGCATTTGAAGGTGCAGTGCCGCTGGGCTAGCTCGTGCTAGCATGTTTTTTTGCGTTTTCTTTGCAGACCTTTTCACTTCGTTTACCGACAGTGACCTGTCTCCTGTGGCGGGTACACAGTCCGCTAGATGGCAGGTCGGTTCTCCGTCTGCTCTGGCCAGCTCCGAGCCTCCAGCCCCGAGGAAAGGAGCTGCTTCAGCCGGGGATGCAGACACAGCGCTACTAGGCCCAGGCGGCACTGTGGCCATCCCACCGCATTAAGGTGGAGATTCACGCTTTAAAAAGGTTAAACGTAATGTCATCTACAAGGCCAAAGGTTATACGAATAATATAAAAGTTAATTTACCGAATACAGTAAAAATCCTAGAAATGCTGAGGCAAAAATGTGTCCGTTGGCGACGTAAGTCGCTGCTTTCTCCTCGATTTCCCCGCTGCCGTAAAGTGATGTCGTGAGGAACGCCATTGCAACAGCAAAAAAAGCGTTTTACGACAGTGCGTAAAGTAAGTCAGGTGCTGTCATCGTCATTTACTATGGATCTATTATAACATCGTCATTTACCTATTCCCGTGGTTTTAGACAAGTAAAACATGTCTAACGGACAGAAAGCTGAAAATGTGTTCATTAGCAAAATAAAAACAAAACACTTGACAAGAACAATGTTCTTTAAGCGCGTATGAATGTATATGGGTCCAATGAAGTCGAGGTTTTTTGTCAGCAGAGGGAGCCAAGATAATATTAGACGTACTTAGACCGCAATAGTTAACCACTAGATGTCGCCCACGGGTGGGCTAGATATGTGAAGATTGCTTTTTTAATTCACCCGATTAAACAGGGCCTCAAGTCTTTGCCAAGATTGGACAATAAGTAAACTTTAGGGAAAAAAGTAGTTTCTCCCCCTTATTCCATAAGCTCAGATCAGGAGTATTGTTGTGGTATAGATACATGACTTGCAGAAGCTAGGGAGACCATGATCCAGTTTTGTCCACAACAACCATGCCAACTGTGAATTGTGTTCAACAAAATGGACAATGTATTGTTTAAAATACATAGAAAGATAGCACTGGAGTATGATAGTCCTTTGAGATCTAAGCCTCAAGGGTTTGAAGAGCTGGAATGAAACATGCACAATCAGTTCCCCTCTTCAAATCTCCTTTACGGGCCTATCTACTTGAACAGGCTTCTCTTAATTACTTTTTCTATCACTTAGTGAGCTGTGCCGGGGACTAGGAGCAGTGTCTTGCCAAAGAGACTTGGCTGCCACAAACTCATATTCATATATCTTTTTTCTCAGACTCCTGTCTTATACTTTTCTCCCCCCTTGTTTTTTATTTTCAACTACTCTGCTCTATAGTCCCTTTTCCAAATGTCTCCGGGGCATCCATTGCATCATGTGACTGGTGTGCTTCTGATTACAGCTGTTGGCACCCAAACACATCTAAAGAGGAAAAGCCCAAAAACAACACAATACAACCTCATTTAAAGAGCGGTGTGGTCGGTGTATCTACACATGAACTCAACTGTATTTTGGATCTCTTCTATTCTTGCCTGTCACATTGGCTCACTCCATGATGTCCCCCTGCTTCCACTTCTAATTTTTTTTGTCTGCCGTCTGGTCCACTAGAGCTGTATTTAATTACTTTCTGTTGGGTTAATTAGGAGCTAAAGTTAGGGGGCTGGACCAGAACAAAAGCGGGTCAGGCTGGACGGATGCAGGTGCTCCTGAGTGCCTGCCAGATTCCACTGTTCAGATTAAGAGTGCCACAGAACTGTTTGAGAGCGGGAGAGAGCCACCAGCATATGATGTTAGCATAAGCCTTCTCCAGCGCTTTGGTTCTGGGGCTGACAGGGTGGGTCACATCATACTGTGGAGTTACTTGTCCTGTCTACTGTGTCTTCATGGTGTATTAAATGTATATATGCATTTTAAATATAAATATATGCCTGGTTATACTGGGATTTAGCATTGACTGTTCTGATTTTCTGTCCCAGTTTGGTCTAAGATACATGGCACTACATTTATTTATAAAACTTAACAGTTACAAACACGCCAGAATCCAACGTATCATTGTATGGTAATCGGAAGTTAAATGCACATTTAGAATTCAGTGGCAATGCTCACTGTCACCACTCAAAATGTTCAACCCCAGTCTTGATACCTACACTGCAAAAAAGCACTACAGTAGCCTAATTGTCTATTTGTTTACCTTTAACTTAACTATTAACAATACTACGTGATCCATTGCCATTCATTCACTATCATGATTATTATTATTATTTCTTATTATGATAGCCCTGGTTCAAAACAGTCTCAAGCTGTCACATTGTTGACTTGTTTCCTTGAGCCTATGGTTCTGTATGTTCATCTCACTTCCAGCACACATGCTGTTTTCATCTTGGTGTGGCAGGTATACCTTTTCCTTGGCTTATTGTGTGCCCTGTGTAGAATAACACAAACAAAAACATGTGAGAACAGCTTTCAATCAGTGCAACCAGTGATGTGTAAATCTGTGAAGTTTACTTCAGTTGTGAAATTGTAGTGATCACGTACACGAAGTGTGCAGTCGCTTGGTGGCCACCTGACTGCCCTTGAAACAGTCCTATACCTATAGTATCTACAAAATATGTGGCAACTAAGAAAGAGATATACTTTGACCTTTCCTCTATAGCTGAGAGATAAAGAGCAACTAGATGGGGCGATAGGAGCTGCAGAAGACAGGATAGGAGGAAGAGGGCATCTCTGGCATGGTTGGAGACCCTCAGTGTGCGAGGGTCCTGGGGCCCTTTAGACAGGCGCCAGCCCAGCAGGGAAGCAGAGACAATCACGCAGCTCCAGATCCAATGCACAGGGATGGAGGGATGCTGGTGAGGGGAGTGAGAGACAAAGATGTGGGGAAGGTGGAGGACAGCACAAGGAGAGGAGAGGGCCCAGGTACCAGAACACAGCAAAGAAAAACACAAGATGAAAGATGTTTGGGAAAAGAAGCGTAAAACAAAAAGTGAACATCAAGAGGAGGTGAGGAGAAAAGGGAAGTGGAGGAAGAAGAAAGCGCCCGCTCGAGAAAGATAGCATATATTCCCTTCTGAAACAGTCTTTATCAGCAGCCCAGATCGTGGCGTATGAACAGTGATCCAAGTCAACCATCTGCTGAGGCTAGATAAGCCTGGGAGAGCCGGGTATTGAGCTGTCACTCAGGGAGCAGTGCAGAAAGAGAAAAGGCAAGGAGGGGAGACAGAGGAAAAACAGTAGAGAAATAAAGACAGAACATAGTGAAAATAAGAGAGAGAGGCAAGTGAAGTGGGGAGGGAAGGGCCTGCGCAAGGTAGAGGAAATTCAAAAGAGATTTGAAGTATCGTTTGAAAAAGACTTAACGTCAAATAGATGTCCAGTCCTGTCGAATGTCAAAATAATCCTTTAGCTAATGAGCCTAACAATAAAGTGACTATTAGGTTTATATTTCGTCATCCCACTTTTGCATTTAGACATATATAGATATAATCATGTTAATAGTGACAAGATGGTGTTGTTTTTCTCATGTCAACTCTTAATGTTTACTTATGTCTGCTTTAAGGGAATAGAGAACTAAATAGCAAGCTGTGTTTATGAAGAGCGTTGTCTCCCATATGTCAGTTAGACACCTCAACCAGTGGACAAATAAGTCCCCAGAGTGGAAGTTGCTACTTGATTAAGCGCTTGTGCAGGTGATTAAGATAAATCCCACTTAAATATACACCCTTAAACCACTTAGAGCACTGCTTTGTAATACGCTGCTTCTATAACAATAAAAAAGACAATATTTTGACTGTGTTGCCACATTTGTCTAAAAAGTCCAATTCTATGCTTCATATATTTAGCTTTGTGTTTGCATGCATATAGTGATACTGTGATACAGGGGCCTGGGAGGGGGGTCAGGCCCAGGAGTGGGGGGTTAGGAGGGGATTAGCCGAGGCCAGTTGGATCATTTTACAGCCGGAGGACCCCCCCTCACCCTCGGCAGTCTCCTGGACAATGAGGATTAAACTCCTCTTGTTCCTCAACTCCGAAAACGGCAGGGCGACAAAGACACTATTCCTCCTGGGTCCGGGGCTGCGGCTGTGGGAGCGGAGTGGAGGGTTTGAGAGAGGAGGCGGGGGGGGGGGGGTCATAAAATTAATCCGTTCACAGTTTCCTCTGGGTGCAAAGTGAGATATGAGGCAGACATGTCTAATGAAAGGCTACAGTCATCTAAGGGCATGGTGATAAAAGCATATTTTCAACTAATGGAGCTAGTCATTAGTGGGTATATTAAGAAGATAGGGGTGAGTGCTCTTCTTTGGTAATCGTCATGGAAGATCTGGCAATTAATGTTGCACCAATAAAATCCTACCACTTTGCTTTGGCCAATTTCAGTTACCTCATTTGGTATTCATATGTATTCAAAAGGTAATATTTACCTAATAATCTCCATCCACAGGCAATGATGCTTTCTTTTACCATTTCTTATATAAGGATAATAGTGTTTTGATTTCTGTACTCCAAACTATTACTGAAACTAATATTGAAGTACTACAAGAACAATACATGTATCAAGATCTGTAAAGGTAAGGGCACATCCTGTAAAATCCCTCTGTTGCAGGGTGTAATCTTAGCTTGAGGCAAAGTGATAAGGGATCACTATGTGGCAAATGGTCCATACTAGGACATAGTAAGGGCTCAGTATGTGGCAGGCCCAAGCAAAGAGCTGGATTTAGTTGAGATTCCTTTGAGAATTACTACTGCAACTTTTTAAAAATGGGAATATTAGGTGATTCACAAGTTAAATAGGCTGCATGATATGAGAAAAACATTTGATAATCATGTTGAATATTGTGATATATCAATATATCAATTTATCAATATTGTGATATTTTGATGGAAGATCACAAGCAGAAAAAGAGTTCCTTTCTATTTACAAGTTCACATTTGTTTAGAAATATAATATGACAATACATAACAACAATATAAAATCACGAGCATTCATTTTAAATAAAAATGTAATTAGTCATTTTATTTTATTCCGTTTTTGTGATACAGATATTGAATTTACTGTTGTGTGTTATATCGTGCATCCCTATAGGAGAAGGACAATAAAAAATGAAAAAGTCTGGTTGAAATCTGAGAAAATAACTGTGTGTATGTAGAGCGCAAAGTGAAAAACATGAGCCAAGAAGGAGGAGGGCGAGGTGCACAAGAGGACCGGGGGGGTTTGAGAAGAGGAGGGGTCTTTATACAAAAAGACTCTTGGTTTTATAGTAAAAAGAGCAAAAGAAAAGATTTCTCTCGCAGTGTCAAACCCAATCAGTGTCGGGCCTGGCAGCGCTGCTCGTCTCCCAGGCACCGGCTCATAATGGGGCAGAAGAACTGCGGCCGCCACACCTCTCACTTCCAATCTCCATCCTCCGGGACAGGCCTGAGAGCAGACACCTCAGATGTTCCAGATCTCATGAAAAAAACCTGGGTGTGTGATAAAAAGTGGATTAGTGAGTAAAAGCTTCAGTCTTTGAGGAGCTTCTTGGGAGTTGATTTCGACAGTTAATATCAGTTTTTATTGTAAAAGAGCCAGCTGAGATGAATGGCTGGTAGTAGGTTGAGTTATTGTTCTTAAAGATATTCAGAGCAGGTGAAAAGAATAGGTCTTAGTGTCACAATGTGTTTGAACATAAAGCCAAACACAAACATGGATAAACTGCTTGACGATTACAACGACCAACAATTGCTGAGCCGCCGAGTCCTGCGCTAATAAACGTGAGCAACAAGCCTTGATCCTTATAAACCTCACCCCTCAAAAAATGTCTATCTTGAATAGACACCCCCTAAATCGCATTGTTGAGCAAATCCTGTATTAAAAGGAAAGAGTTAGTCTGCATTTATACTCTTGAAGACTTTGGTTAAGCCAGCGCCTCTGCCACTTTGCCGTGCGGGCTTGATCGAGTAAATCCGTCTTGTCAATGGCGATTGGCTAAAGCCGAAGAGGCCATCTTTTTCACACGCTTCTTCATTGGCCCCCCTTCCTTAGCCACTGTTTACCCGTCACCAAACAATGGCTGGTTACTGGCAATTAAACAGCATTTTCCAAGGAATCCGTGGCCCTGGTCTAATGGCATTACTGTTGGATGATTCAATCCTTGAATAGTCAACAGGATTTTGCTTCTCACCAGGAAAATACTGCTTCATCGAATTACCCGTATTACATAGATTTACCCAAAGCTTATGATTCAGGGTTCACAGATTACTGCTCTTCTAAAGATGGTACGAAAGAGAAACGATAGACCAACAGAGTGATAGCTTCCACTGCTAATGGTTGGGCAACACTGACACTCATCTACTATAAAAGAGCATGGATTCAATAGTGATAAATGTTAGCTTAATACAGTGATATTCTCTCAACTGTTATTGTCTCCAGTGACATTAATATAATTTAGATGTTGCATAAAGCCAATCAGCAGCAGTACAGTCACAGTTTGCCAACGCAGAAACATATAGAAGCCATTCCGCACATTGCAGCCTTTGACCTTTTCGTGGGTTGACTTGGGCTGGGCAGCTCAGGGAACCAGGAAGACCGGCCAAGTCCATTATCTCACAATGAAGGGCTAATTACTGCAAGGGCCTGCAAGCCTCAAATCACAGAGAAGCAGACTGCATGTGTCTGTCCTCTGCTCACCCAACATCTTAATTGCTCTTTTATTCTCTGTTTTTACAGTGCCTCGCTCACCAACTAGCTCTTTCGTTCGCCTCAGCCATTTCACACATAAAAGCGAGATGCTAATTGCCTGCTATGGAAATATTGGGCCTGTGATTAGGAAGGCAGAGGGTTTGGCTGGCCTCTATTTCCTCAACTGTTATGAGGTAGTGTTGAGCCAGCATGGTGGGCAACAAAATAGAACAGTGTTTGTCGTTGGTGAAATAAAAAAATAAATGATTTACATACATGGCAGGGTTAAAGGGTGGCAGCTGTTATTGTGCTGCACTGGCAACTTGTCTGTTGTGCTGTGGAGCTGAAATGTGAGGAAAACAAATTTATGGAATAATTAGCTTAATTACTTTGAGGTATACATAAAATTTGATAAATATATATTAAAAGAACCTTATTACATGTGTATGATCTATATTTTAAGTGTTTCTTTCAACAATAAAACCTTCTTAAGCCTAATCTTTAATAGATCTTGATTTATCTCAATCTGTTTGTATCTCCCAAATAATGAGCACACATATGATCTAATAGGGCAGCACAGCCTGAATGCACTACTCTGGAGTGCATATGGAAATGTGAAAATTCAAGGATCAACTTTGTTGTCCAATCGCCTTAGAGCTGGCTCTTTAATCTTACTAACTGAGGAATGTCTACTTTGATTATGAATTTCACACACTTTGGCCTAGCCATGGCTTCTCAACTACAAACATCCTACAAAATACATTTTACATAAACCAAGCCTAATTCCAGGGATATCTTTGCATCACCTGGCGCTTTGACCTCCACCTTGTTGCAGACCAAAGCTCTTCGAGAACCTTGGCGGATATTGAAATGCATTCACAAACTTGGTTAGTTCCCCTGAGCGCTTTGTCCAAGATGTAGTGAACAAGACCCAGGGAAGGGAGCGAGTGACAGTTTTTCCCAATGGTGGGACAAGTGGAGTGTTTGGGCAGTGCAGTGAATGGTGGCAGCAGCCGCGGCGGGGGAGTCTAAGGCCGAGGGGTGCAGGTCAGCTGTTCAAAGGCTGGCTTTTTGCATTGTTGGTCAGTTGGGGATTAAAGTCCTCTGTGCAGCAGAATAGCCCCTCTAATTAAAAAGGATAAGAAGGTAGAAAAATGGCGAGAGGCACGGGAGGAAGCATACAGAGAGGGAGAGGGGAGAGGGCACATTTACCGAGAAAAGAAAGAAAAGAAAAACTGTTTTGAGTGTCAGTCCTGCAGCCGTCGATTCAGACTGGATTAACTTTACACTCCGCCTCCTCATTCACTCCTTTTATTCTCGCTCCCTCTGTCACTCTTTCCACTTCTCTTTGTTTCTGAACCTATGCCCCAGTTATTTTGTAGGTTCCAAAACGTCCAACAGAGCAGCTGAAGCATTTAGAAGTTGACTTCAACAAAGCTAGCTAGTCACATGTGTATGTGAGTTTAGACCCAAAACATAAACATGCATGCATATTGTTATTGAAATGATTACAGAGAAAAGGACTTGTGACATTAAATCTTTCAAATAAATGGTTCTGTAAGTGCCACACGTCACAGTGTGACGACCTCGCACATGGGATCCTCCAACAATGATTCATTCTAGCTTGTGGTATGTGTGGTATGTTTACTTATGTATTTAATGCATGTGATGTTGCGATAATAAATGTATTTCCTATTGTCAGTTACAATCCACAATCACCTGACAATGACTATTTTAGACACGGCTGAATGTTGGCTTCGCCTGAAAAGACACATTCAGCAGCTTAGTGTATTTGTGACTGTGTTGCTCACAGTATTTGCTGTCATCAGAATGAGAATAGGGCAGTTGTATGCTGTGGCCCAGATGCTTGCTGACAGTAGGTGGGCTGTTTGCAGTGGGGATGCCAGGTTGTGTTTTGTTTGGCCCTCCTCTGTCCCGCCTGCCTCCCTCCTCTTGCCCAGTGGGGGGTCCTAGGCTCCCCGGGCCAGTAACCTGCTGACCAATACCCAGGTATCAGGCTTCTCAGTTTGGCTAACACTAGCCGTAGGCTGCAGGAGGTTAACGAGGTACCAGCAGGGACAAGACATTCAAACCTCCCTTGGGCAAACCACAAGTGGTGTGTGTATCTCTATCAAAGACGGGACTCTGACAAGCCATAAAGTACTGTAAATGTTGGCCACAATGGTTAAATACATTTAATCTAAATCATAGCAAAATGAATGACTGGTTCAATTTGAATGTTTATGTTGCATTTTGATTAAAAATAAAACATTATTATGTAGATTTTTTGTCCTAATATTGGGAAGTATCCACCCAAACAATATCAAGTGGTTATTCTTATCATGAGGTTGTATCCAAAAAGCATGAGATCTAAATCTATTTGTCTAATTGTGATTTTGCTCAATCAAGCACTCAGTTGTCAATCAGAAGAAACACCTGCTGCCCAAAGCGTCTGGACTTTTTCTGACTTCATAGCAGTTCAATAAACAGCAACAGACGCTTAGAGCCCCTAAAGTCATTGCTTCATCCATGATGCTTATCAATAAATCTATGAGTTTGCTTCATGCAGATGGCTAAAGAAATCATAATGTCCAATACTGTTATACATGTGGTTCGTGTGTGTGACAGATGGGGTTAGTTATGGACTAAGTAATTGATTTGACCTTGAAATGAAAAGAACTAAATGAATAGAAAAACAGTAACATTTCCATCTGTGTAATGTATAAATAAAACAGTGTAAATATGTAGCCTAATATTTGCACACACGCATTTATATTATTTAAAAATCCCAAAGATGTGCACTTGTTATGGCAGAAGAACACAGAGGAGACCGTTTTGCATAATTTCTGTCTTCCAATAAGGGCTTCAGAGAAAGATCTTCCCTCTAAGTCCCACGATTCTTAGCCTCCGTCCGCCTCCCAGCAGCAGGAGAAACCGTGACTCTGTCAATTGGCCTGGAGACAGAAGGGAGGGCATATTGCCACAGACATTAACAAGTGACTTCACCTTTTTCAAACCACTGCTCCATTTTGCTGAAACGCTCCCCAGGGCTATTAGATATTTTGTGATGAATTATATATCAGAGGAGAAGATGAAAGGAGCCAGCATGTGCCAAGAACATTGCTGTGGGACAACCAGGGCACCACTTACTCCCTGATAGGCTGTTTGTTTTATTGTGATCTCTGGGGAACCACAGGCAAGCACAGACAGTTACAGTAAATAGAGCTCATTTGGTCAACTAATTACCACAATCAGACACACTCAGGCTGGAATATTAGGGTAACAGATGTATGTCACTATTAAGGCCTTACCATCTGCACAATTCTCTATATCCATAACATAACTCGTAAATCATGCAAATTAAAGGCTATCAAACCAGCAAATGTAACAAATACAATAATCTATACATATGTTTTACCACATAAAGTCCGTCCTGGTATTGATTTAAAGCCTGTCTAAAACCCAGCAGCAGTCACCCAGTCTGTTCGTCTGGCATGTAAACTCCTAATTAGTTCTCTAACCTGCTGCTGTTTAGGAGAACTAATTACACATGTATTATGGGCTACTGAGCACCAATATAAAAAATAATGACAATTCAGTTTTACAGTTTTTATGCTAAATTAAAAATGTATTCATGAAGCCAGACAAAGGAAGCAAGCGACATTAGGTAGAAAAAAAAGTCAGCTTTGGCGCTAACTGTGAGTGAGGCCTTCGCAATTCAATCATGCTAACAAGCTAATAATTTGGCAAGTAAAAAAGTAGAGTCGTCAAGAGTTAGGAAGTGAAAATGAATCTATATGATGAGAAATGTCACTATGTTTGGACCGAAGGTTTGGACAGAATCATGGTAGGAGTGTTAAATCATTATTCAATCTCTAAGACATGCTAAACTTGGCTGAAATAACCGTTACCCTTACAAAGTGTGCGCTAATTAGCAACTGTTATTAGCATTGATTTTTATGGTTGCTAATGTTTGGCTAGAGTGAGTAAAATGTTTAATATATTAGGTAGCCTATGTGAGAATTGTGGTTTGGCGTAATGTTCAATGCACCTGCACTGACATTTTTATTTTAGGCCTACCGGTCTATGCAACTTAGCTAGTCAACTTCAACTTCAACTTTTGTTTATTTGTCATATGCAGGTTCAACACAAGGTCAACAATGCAATGAAATGCTTAGGATCGGAAGAACCGTTAGACTCGCTAAGATAGTCAAGAAGTACTAGTAGCATGCAGTAATAGTACATGGTAAATAAAAGTGTTTGCAAAAAAAGTAAACAATATAATAAACATATAATAAAAATAAGTACAATTAAAATCCAAGGTGCAGGTAGGATTAGATAAGGTGTAAGTAGAGTATTTCACAGGTGGTAAAATTACTTCAAATTAATTTCGTATTACACAGGTAGTAAGTAGCGTTGACAGTGAGGTAGTGACATGATACATTCAAATAGCGCAGCAGCAGTCTAAATAACCACATAAAATATTATTATGAGTAAATATTTGATAGTACCAACATTGCTGTAGATGCCATACTGTCATATTTTCTCACATTTTCATTGGCTGCAAAAATTCCTCTGTCTCTCTCTCTTCCATAAATACGGAGCTTTGGTAGGTAGCGTATTATCCGCATCCAATAAGCTTAGCCGAGTGAGGGACCTAATCTAACCCGCCCAGTAACTGCTCCACTGAAACCAGGCGTTTAACAAGTAAGTAAAGGTTTATTTCAACCATTTTATTTTATTGAGTGTTTACGGGGGCCGTGTTCAGTGGGGATGCAGATACATACAGCGCGATAATTGGGGAGGCGTGAAACCCTTTTTTCCTTCTGCTCTCTGATCCTGTGGGCTGCAGGCTCCAGGAAGAAGAGAGGGCCATTCAAGCGATTATCAGGGCAGTAGAGCAGTCACACATTCAGAACAACAGATCAGGACTTTATAGGAGCGAAAAGACTACAATATAATATAATAATAATAATAATAATAATAATAATAATAATAATAATAACAACACCAACACTAATAACAACAACAACAACAATAATAATGATAATAATAACAATCATAATAACACTAACAACAATAATGATAACAGTAACACTAATAATAACAACAATAATAATGATGATAATAATAACAAT
>JAVQKC010042848.1:0-32162 GCA_036025475.1 Philypnodon macrostomus
TGCCACGGTTTGGGGATGGGGCCTCCAATGACCTAAACTGTGAATGCAATAATACAATAAGGCTATTCTGGACAGTTACATATCATGAAGACGCTGAACTGGATTGAGGATGATACTTCTACGATTAATGACAATTAATTAATTAACTAATTAATGCCCTGAAGCACTTTAATTGACCCATTAAACCAGCTAAACATAAACAAAATTGTGTGTACATAGGCAAATTA
The DNA here is from genome assembly GCA_036025475.1 of Philypnodon macrostomus. NCBI lineage: Eukaryota > Metazoa > Chordata > Actinopteri > Gobiiformes > Eleotridae > Philypnodon > Philypnodon macrostomus. The sequence goes on from JAVQKC010042848.1 coordinate 228, forward strand.
CAGAGGTCAAATAAAAAATGCTCGTTAACAATATAAAAACCCTTAGAAATCACACAATGTCTGATTAAGGTGCCTGTTGGTGCCAGATGTGGCAGACGTATGGGGCCGTTTCACCGATATACAGCTTGCTGTCAAGTATAACAGCACAGGTCTAGTTCAAAATTAGATTTCACATCACTTTTACAGTCACATATTCTTAATTTAAATTATTTTAATGAATCTAGATGAGCATTACGTTTGATTAACCTTGATACTAGTTTCCATGTTGTTTTGTATTCGTCTCTTTGTGGCAATCGGCTTATAAATGTGTTTGATAATGATACCAGGAAAATATTGCTTTATAAATGCAATGTGTTCACGATCACAAAATCCCAATCACGAGGAACGGGACCGTCTCAGCATGACCTTATTAAAAGACGTAATCATCATTGGAGGGAAGAAAAAGCTAAGTACTTTTGGAGGAAATGACACTACTGCTAATAAGGACACTGCAATGACTTCCTCAATGAGCATTAGAGAAAGAGACGGGAACAAAAAGGGACCAAATTCAATTCAAAATTCAATAGACGATGACTCACAAGTGAAAAGAAAGGGTCCATTTCACGCTCCTAACATGATATAAGATATGTTTATTTGACTATTTTGTTAACTTGTCTCAATAGACTTAGGGCATTTAAGATTCACTGTAAACGTCCAGGCTGGGTCCATCACTGTACATCCCTATCCAGATCAGATGCCCTAACATTTGACAACTATCTTAACAGCAATGCCATGAAGTTTTATTTTCATCTAAAAAACTACAGTCTCTCACCTGCTCTAAGTGCATTAGCTCCAACGGTCAACACACAAAGGTGCACTAGATCAAGCACGGCTGAACAGCTTCAAGTCCCTCCATACAGAAATGATATTCCTCAGGATATTAGACAAATAACTCGGTCACTTTTAAAAAAAATCACATAGACTTTTCGTGCCTGACAGCTCCTCTTGTAACCATTAACTTTTATATGTACTTTTTATGAATGTGTTGTTTCTGGGTAAATGTTTCTTGTGTGAATGTATGAAATCATTTTTGCTGCAGAACAGGAACCTGCTGAAAAGCAGTTGTAACTGAGTCAGGCCTGGTTGATTCTGTTCTTTTCCTGTTAAAGAAATTAAATAAAAAGAAATATATTTTTTTACCTGAATGTGTTTTTTCTTTCACTCACAATTTCAATGTGTTTTTTTTAATAATCCTAATGGTTAAGACCCACAGATAAACACTACGGGCTGACTTTCACGGCTAATAACTAATACATTATGTTGACAATAACATGATAAGCCAGAGACATAATATCTGAACTATGGCTTACATTTTGGTGCACATCTTTAAGGCCAGTGAATTTCTACTACTTTACCGGCTCTCAACAATAACCACAGTAGGATACATTTATACGCTTTACAGTGCCTCAAGGCGTTACAATTTGAGTTTTTTTCCCCTCACCTTATGTAGCCACGGCTGACTTTGGGCAGACAAATATACCATCTATTCTGCACCTTTGCCCTCAACCTTACAACATCACAACCACTGCTGTCTGTCTTTCCAGAGAGTTTAGCTTTAATTTTAGCCTAGTTTATTGGTCATTTTGCGTCCAATAGTGTAGCGTCGTCCTCATTCTCAGCCACTTTTCATCCGATATTTCGTCTATCAATGCCATACACAGTGTGGTCACAGCTTCAGAATGCTCCCAATGTTTTTTTTAAACCTTCATTTTTAAGTTTTGTATGGTCCATTCCCATTATATGAACAGCCAGGATATGACCACAGGCCGTGGCATTGGTCTTAAGTGTCCAGTAGTTTCATGCCCATGAGAAAGACAGCCGCCCTTCTCCATCCATCAGCTCCTCATTCTCCTTGACCACCTGTATCTTTGAGCCGTTCCGTCAAAGTCACCACTGATAGATGGATGCAGCCCCGATTTCCCCTTTGAGACCTTTCTTTGTCTTTTTATAGCTCTATGTTTCTCACCGGTCGCTGCACGAGATCACTTCACATTCTATCTTTTTTGGTCCATTCTTTTAACTGCATTATTTTGATTTGTGTTTGAGACAATAACTGTCTCTGATGATCAAAAGTATACCAAGTGACTTCAACTCAGCTATATGGGCCTTAAGTGGTAGATCCTATTTCTTTCTAGTTGGTTTTGTGCTGTTTAGGCATGGCATGGTCCAGGGGTGTCCAAATCTTTTTTACTGAGAGCCACATTCATACAATTAATATTAATATGTATATTTAAAAATGTCCAGCCAAAAAGACTAGCTCATAGTAAAACTGATAAGAGATAAATAATTTCCCCAAAATATACAACTGCAAAAAACTTATTAAACTATATTTCACTACATTATACATGAAAAAAATCATAAATGGCTAGCATCATATATAATCTTATTAAATTCTAACCATAACATTAACACATATGTTAGTTGGATTATGTAGAGTCACATGCAGTATAGACACTTTGCTACAGTTTAGAGGTAAGGGCCACAAAAACAAATGCTCTGTAAGATGCATTTAGTCCCTGGGGCCATAGTTTGGACACCCCTGGTTTAGTCCTTAGTCCTGGTTTAAAACAGATTTAGAGCTGGTTTACTGGTTCAGAACTGGGTTAGAACTGGTTTAGGTGCCCTGTTTGGTAGCATTTGTCTGTCTGTAAGCAGCGTAAAAACTACTGAACAGATTTGGATGAGGTCAGGAATGACACAAGGAACAATTGATTCAACTTGGGAGTGATCCGTGGAAATGAGCTACCTTGGCGGAGGTCTGCGATCTCCGAGTGCTTTCTGGTTACATATGTTTTAATGGTGGTTTAGCTGATTAAAATGGTAGTTGATATGAAATGGTTGAGTACCATTTTATTAGATGAATTTACTTTTAAGGCAATTGGTTTCCCAGATTTTTTCAAAGTAATGTTCACAGTGTGCGTGCATGCCATATGCCTGTATAGTGGAGGTGCGTTCCACTTACCTGGTCAGGCCTGAGATTACATGTCACTCTCATAGATTGATGTTTTCTGTGATAGGACGCCACGGCAACAAAGAATCTATCGAGCTTACAGACGGGAACCCACCATTTTGAAAGACTAGTTGCAGGCTTCAACACACATGAGACACGGACCAAGGTGAATAATGGCCCAAATGTGGGTGCAATGTGAGACAATGTGGGAGAAATTAGGGTGACCAGATGTCCCACTTTTAGATTTTCTTTTATGGATTGCACAAACATTTTATTTAAATACAGGTTAGAAATAGATTTCAAGCAATCAACAGTTCCTTCTGAAGCTCTCAGGAAAGAGAGAGTGGCTAATTAGGCATGTTAAATGACAATATTTATGTAATCTACTGTAATTGCATTTGTAACATGTCCCACATTAGTCCCACCTATGCACATTTTATGTCCCACATTTGGAACGCACATCATTCGTTCGTGGGAGGTATTGTGAGACAATGTGGATAAATTAAGGTGACCAGATGTCCCACTTTGCGATGGATTGCACAGTATTTTGACTCAGGCCTGAACCACCTTTTATTCAACTACACATAAGAGGCAAATTTACAGAAGGGGACTTACTATCTTATTTTTTAATTTTTCAGTCTATAGGGGGCACTATAGAGGTAACTGGCATTATATTGGTCAGATGTGTTCAGGGCCAGGGGGTAATTAGGTGTTTCAGGTTTAAGCCAAATTGAGCAAGTATGTGCAAGTTAGAGGCTGTCAAATATACCTGACCTCCCAATTTCAATCCAAAATGGCTGACTTCCTGTTTGACAATGTGGAGAATCACAGAACAACGTTTAATTGCTCTCTGCCAAAGTGTCAAAAACATGGGGTGCAATTGAGGCATTCTTTACACTAGCATGGATCACTGTGCCAAAATTCATGAGATTTTGTTTATGTTCAGGAGAAATTAATGGCTCAATGAAAGTGCTTCAGGGCATTAATTAGTTAATTAATTAATTGTTATTATTTGTAGAAGTACCAAACTCAAGCCATTTCTGTGTCTTCATGATATGTAACTGTCTAGAAAAGTTGAAAAAGATCCGGCAAAGATTTTTTGAGTTATTGCGTTTACAGTTTTGGCCAGTAATTAGTTAATTACTTATATAATATTCATCGTAGAAGTACCCATATCAATCCAGTTTGGCGTATTAATGATATGTACCTGTGTGCAAAAGTTGAAAATGATCCAATGACTAGATAAAATGTCAAATGTGGGACACAGCCTCAATTTGTGGGATTTGACGCAAAGTGGCACGACCTTTCACGTGCACAGGACTACACATGTGATAGTGACTGGTTTGTATTCAACATAAATGTAGCTCTAGTATGAAGTAGGTACATCAGCGGAGAAGGGCGAGAGGTTAAATGCACCCTTTTGAGGCACATGAGGGGGTCACGGAGATGTGCCGTGTGTGGCTGGCCCGGAGCCATGTGGAAAGGGCACACTTCTCTGGACTCAGCCTAGTGGAAGGGACTATGGGGAGGGTCTAGGAGTAGATTAGGTAGTGTCTTAGCATGTGAACCACACTAGAACCATTATTCGTTCCTGAGGGTCCTCCCCCAGAACATTTTTTATTATAACAGTCATTATTTGTGACATTTTCGTGCATTTAGGTGGTATGTTCTTGTTTGAAACTGTTTATTTACTACAGCAGCATAAAGACATGAGGAAATGCAGTTTTAGATCAGGGACTAGACTCAAAACATGCCCATGGGGAGAGGTAGGGCCCCTTCAGGGACTCTGAGACGGCCAACAAATGCCATTGCAAACTTGTCACTGTTGTAGTGATTCTGTATTGAACCAATGTCTGTCTGCTCTCTGGGGGCCCCTAATGGCCAGGGGGCCCAAAGCAATTGCCTACCTTGCCCGTTGGAACGTTACACATCTGCTGGCTGTTCTCTATTGACCTGTTCTAGGAATTCACTTGACAAAAGACTGACACTCATAATGAATCAGTCCCTGTCAAAATTTAATTTTACAATTTTGTATATTTTTTTTTGTTATATTGAGGTGTGGGTATTGGCTATATAAATTTTCTTGGTACTTGGTTTGATTGTTGGTATGTTATGTTAACTCAAAAAGTAATGGTTGTTCGATCTTGATTACTATTTTTTACATGTCAGTATAGGCTAAGCAAGTTTTTGAATGTATGAATGAATGAATGTATTTACCTCAGGTCAATTTTGGGCCAGTTCCATTTTGTACCAACTTTACTACTACAACACAGCTCTAAAAAAAAAACAGAATAGCACAAATTGGCTTGTTTTATATTTTTCACCAGTAGAATTTCATCTTTAAACATATATATATTTTAATAAAACGTCAATCTCCAATACTGATGTTTTTTTTGTGTGTGTCTCTCCTCTGCTCTCTCTCACCACGGAACAGCTGAACAAGGTCAGTATCTTCTACGTTGTCATTCTTCCAGGTGCTTTAAAGCCTTTTTGAATCTGTTTACCCGGCGTTGTGTATGTGTGTGTGACTGATGCGAACTGAGCCCGCAGAGCTATTATATGGCCTTTTTTCTATCTTATTTTTCATAAATTATGCTTTACGATGCAGAATGGCTCTTGGGTTCTCTTACAAGATTTTACGGCGGTGTGATACTGCATTCGTCTCATTCCAGACACTAAAAAGGACCGGTAGGCTGCATTTACGGGCTTTAAGTCTGAACTAGTTGTGGTGGAAAATGTGATTCATTGTGCAAAGTTCCATATTGTCCACACTGCCCGATTTTAAACATGAGCTTGACAGGCCTGTACAAATCCTCCGAAAGTGGAAAACGTTTTTTTTTTTGTGGTGGTGGGATCTGTCCTTGGTGCTGAGCTCACACAAGCGTTCAGAATTTACTGCCTCTGCTTCCCACCCCCCACCCCCTTCCCGCAGAGGTTATAAATGTACTTTTCGGGGACACATGATTGTATCTGAAATGGTAAAAGTCTCTTGTGCTTTTTGTGTTTCGGCTGACAGTTCGCTGGCAGAGTGAAAATGTGTGAGTTTTGTATTTGTTGACTGTTTTATTTTCTTCCGTATAGACCCTTCCATGAATAACATATTGAACTAACGTGCACACAGTATGGCAAAAGAATAACGTTCATTTTTTTCATTCATATTTATAAGAGGTGGTGTGGACTTCTTACACTGCAGTGCTTCAGAGCATGCATCATCAAATGTGGCATATCAGTCTGGTATGGCAAATTGACTGTCCAAAACAAAACCAAGCTCATGGACATGATCATGATGATAATAATGATAATAATAATAATAATCGGTTTTATAAAGTGCTTTTCTGAACACTCAAAGACACTTTACATTATTCATCCACTCCACAGTCACAGGCCCCGCTGACCACCACCAAACACCAATCACACAACCACATTCATAGGCAATGTGGGTTAAGTGTCTTGCCCAGGGAGGCATGGGAGGGCGGGGATTCGAACTGGCGACCCTCTGGTTGCAGGGCAAACGCTTACATGTCATGATTACATGATGAGAACAATACACATGAAACACCCTCCCTACAGTCCATTTATGAGTGTTCCATAATGTGTCTGGCCAATAAAATCATTAGTGATACATCTCACATGTTATGTCCTGAGATGGAGCTGCTTCCCCCTGGCAGACGCTTCAGAGCTATTTATTTATTTATTTAAAAACTGGTTTATCCCCATGTCCATCACCTTGCTTAGTAAACAAAAAAGCTAAAAGGACTAAATCATGATATCTTTCTGTGTGTCTATTGTTGTTGACAGATTTTACAGTCTAATAAGTCAAATCAAGATTAACGTTCTGAATTTAAGTCATTTTAACTATCTATCCAGATATTCCTTTTTTTGTAGTGCAGCCATTATTAAATCAGCTCCTAAATCCATATATTAAATCACATTCATCCTTTATTTACATATCAGTCTCATGTTTACTCTTACTATTGATGATTTTTGAAGCAGAATGGCACTTTAGCCAAGAGAAATTTCCCTTAGCGAGAATAAAGTTGCTTCTGATTCTGAGAGAAAGCTAAAAACTGATGAGACGGACAAACTCTATAGATGTACAGTATATAGAGCGATATGGAGATCTATAGATAAAAATGACATCATTAGCATTGAGATCTAATTTTCTAGTTAGCTAGTAAACTTATAAAGGATGTGTGGTATGTAAATGATTGATTAAATCTGAGCCTACACTAACAAACTATTTATCTGTAAGTACATAAACATCAAGAAACCAAATCTCATTTAGCCTTTAGCTCAGTGTTAATGTTGTATGCTAATAACTACAGTGCACTTGCTAATGTTTTTTAACCAGGCTCTGATATTTCTTGCATGTAGCTGATTGGTGTCAGCTGCCAAAACCTGCATGTTTATTTATATTTTGTAATATTGACAGCTAATGCTAATTTCTCCATAGAAAATGCATTACAGTTCACTTTGTTTGTGGTGCCACTCAAGAATGTGTTTAAACAAAAGCACGGTCTGCAGGCATCTCCACAGTCTCTATCCCAAAACCATCCATCACAGCTCCGCACGATTCCACGCGTTTGAAATGTAGTTCTCACACGAGGGAATGTCTCTCAAATACAACATAAAATAAATATTGGGTCTCTTTATGAATAACTTAATGCGGCCGCTGCGTTGCCTATGAAAAATGAAAGTCAAGTCGATATCTGGCGCTGCATGTCGATATGTGGAAATCAGACGTGATTGATTGGACACGAGCTAAAGCACAGTCAATGGAGAAACCCTGCATCATGTGGCTGCTTTAAACCAATACATCGTCCACACCATTGCTGGTAATGTGTTTAAGTGAACTGAACTTCCCTTTGAAGCTGTTATAAAGGCATTGGTTGAGATGTTTAAGAGGAATTATGTGTGGAGTGATAACACAGGTTTGTTTATTAGCAAGACGTCTCAAAAAGTAATAGTAATAGTATAGGAGAGTATGAAGATTCTGTATGACTTCAAGATAAGTCCAATAAATAAGTCCAGCCATAACTCCTTACCCTATACCCCTAATCATAGGGGTCATAATCATTATCTAGGTTATTCTATCTATCTATATTACTATAATGTTACCATGCTTGGTGTTGAACCATATTTTACCTGTTTATTGCTACACTATTGCCATAATGTTTACTAAATTAAAATGCAACTGGATTTTCCATGAAGCAGTGTGTGACTCCGCAGGGGCGGTGATGGCAGTATTAGCGGGCTGGTGCAGTAGCTCCATCTGAGGACAAACACATGCACACGCACACACACAGACACAAATAAGATCATTAATTGTGATTAATCACAGGCCAAAGGTGTAATTAATCTGATTAGCAGCACTCGTTTTAGTCAATAAATTTGCAATGTTTCTACATACGATGTCTGGCAGGCATGTTGGATTTTAGAACTATACTCAATGCCCTCTAGATGGCGCTAGAGAGATGCAAAAAGTTCGGTTTGAATCCCCACCTGAGCAGTGTCCCTGGGCAAGACACTTAACCCACATCTCCTATGAATGAATGTGGTTGTGTGACTGGTGTTTGGTGGTGGTCGGAGGGTCCGTAGGTGCTGACTGGCAACACCGCCTCTGTCATTATGCTTCAGTAGCTTACCACCACTGGGTGTGACTGGAGTGAATGAATAATATAATTGTGAAGTGTCTGTGAGTGTTTTTGAGTTAGAAAAGCATTTTATAAAAGCAGTGCATTATTAGTACTTTCCACTCAGACGTGAATCATGTCTCACAGATGTGCCCCGTCCTCTCATCCATCTACTGTCCTCATTGTTTGGTGCATGTGGGCTCGGGCTGCAAAAGACACACTTGTTAGTCACACATTCTAAAGCACACTAATTAACAGGCTCATTAAGACTAGAGCGGCTCTCCTGCTGAGGCCGAGAAGACGCTCACGCTCACGCACACGCACACACACACGCATACTGCAAACAAAATTATATCTAGATGAATTAAAATGTGTTAAATTCAAAATAACCATCTTAATTTGAGTAGTTTATTTCTTATCGAGCACAAAATGTTCCTCTAAAGGGTCGTTGGCAGACATTTTGTGACGCTTTAAAAGAACCACAGTAATAACTTAAAAACAAAAGAGGAATATCTAAATTTGATACAAAGAGTTGAATTCTGAATATTAATCTTGAGTCTCAAGTTGTTTGTTCTTTAAAGTGGCACAAAATGTCCGCCAATGACGCAAAGTGGTATTGGCAGACATATTGTGATGCTTTAGAGGAGCTAGATAAAATAACTTAAAAAAGGTAAAAAATGTAAATGAAAAAAACTAGATATTCCATTTTTTTACTTCAAAAAGGAAAAAAAATCTTATATTATATATTCCACTGGCAGATAATCAAAATCAAAAGACAAACAACGTATAAAATGAAATAATAATAATAAAAGAAATACATCAAAACCAGTCAAAAATCTAGGCCTAATAAGTAAATAAATCTAGTCAGAACTACCTAAAAAAACATTCTGAATTCAAATCATTTTTTGTAGTGCAGACATCATTTAAAACAGCTCCTAAATCCATATATTAAATCACATTCATCCTTTATTTACATTTCTTTAAGTGCTGCCATGACATTTCCAACCAGGAGGGGCCATCAGCACGTCCCCCTCCACCACCATCTCAGTGTGTTCCCACAGCCCTGTATCTGACATCCAACTCATTCTGTCATACATTATAGTAGACTAATGGATATGCATATTCAGATTAGGATTCTTAATTATAGATGTAGTCAGTACAGTAAAAGAGCTGCCATTGCAGACTGTGGTCATGTGCCAGAGAAAAGCAATGATTCTCACTACAAAATTTGTGTACTACAAAATTTCATAGATCAGATTTTTGTTCAAAAGCTGAGGGTCTGGTCTGCGATTTTGCGGACGGACCAATCACGAGCCGTTTACGAGCCACGTGTGTTGTTGGCAATATCATATACAAACAGGCTGTGTGCATTCATATGTAGCTTTTTAGCGTCATGTCTGGTGTTTCTGATCGGTCAATGAAAGACCAGACTAACATCTTTGTATGTAAAAAAATTGTGCCTTATAAGATGTAACTATGACTAAACTAGAACTAAACCATGTCTAAACCAGAACTTGTTAAGTTAAAACTAGGTCTGAACCAGGTCTATAAATCGAGATATACTGGTACTACACTAGGATTAAATCTTTACTAAATATATGAAGACTTGAAGAGCAAAGACATCCCAATTACCACTAGAAAACGCCACCAGTTCTACCTGTACAATAGTTTGAGAACCAGTGGCATGTTCATCAGGGGCCTCTGTGCAGTTTATCAAAATGGGCCAAATGATTTTGTTGACTTCATCCTCATCCTATTTTCCCAGATTCGTCATAACTTCATGTCACCATACAACCTTTCATGGCCATACACCACACACAAATCCATAATTGTCACTATGAGGCCCCTCCACCCCCGGCCAACTGTACTGTCCGCCCCTGTGCAGAGTTAAAAGATGCAAATGACTCCTGGATGGGTCCATTTACGACGTGCTTTAGTATCTCCAACAGCTCTGTATAAACACTGTGAAGGACGCTGTTATTACGTCTAAACACATATCTCTCAGCTCTATCTGCCCATAATGGGGATGACAGAATAATGCATTTGAAATGTAAAACTATCCTTCCTGGTTCCTCGGGGCGTCGGCGGATACACGCGAATGACCGTTTAAAGACTCCCCGGCACATGGTAATAAACACTCACAGCGTAAAGGCCATTCGCTCCCCGCCTGCCGCAGTCTGCCGCTCTCACCGGGCGTCCCCGTACATCCCATAATTTAACACCTTATCTCGCAGGCAGAGGTTGTTTGTAGGGGAAAGTGTTTGTGATTGAGCCATAAATGGGTAGTGATCAGTTACAATTGCTTAGTTACATTTACTCAGGTATTTCAATTCAGATGAGTAGTTTGTTCCTTTAAGTGCACAAAATGTTCCTCTAAAGCCTTGTTGGCGGACATTTTGTAACGTTTTTAAAGAACTAGATAATGTTGGCTGCAAAAAAACTAAAAAAAAAAACCTGACTCTCTTTCATTACTTTTTGCTTGAGCAATAACAGTTTGAAGTAACGATGGTTCCCAAGTTACTTTTACCCATTCTGTACATTATAACTTTGATTACATTCGATTCGATTTATATTGCACTTTGCAATCTCATTGATTCACACAACAGTCACACACTGATGATGCTAAACTACCTCAGTAGCCACAGCTGCCCTGGGACAGATTGACAACTACAGCCTCTCTGACCACTATTAAACACCATTGACATTTTCATTCATACATGTGGGTGAAGTGTATTGCCTAAGGAGACAACCGCAGGATTCCAACGGCCAGCCTTCTGGTTATAGGAGGACCGCTCTACCACTGAGCGACTGCCACCAGTATACATAAAGTCTAAATCAAGACTAAAGCTGGTTTTAAATTAGGACTAAACTAGGGCTTAACCTCAACCTAGCCCCGCTTACTTTTGTTCAAAGGTGGGGTCTGGTCCCTTGCTCAGAGCGCATCATTTCGCTGCGATTTTACTGACCCACCGATCAGGAGCCGTTTACAAGCCGCAGCGGTGTGTGTTTTGTTGGCCGTGTGATATACAAACTATAAAATATAAATGTGACTTCCTCGTTAACAACGCAGCTGTGTGTGGCCATGTGTGGCTTTTTTAGAATCATGTCTAGCATTTCTGATCAGTTTACTATACATTGGTAAACTCCACCCTTGAAATTAAATGCAATTCTATACAAAGAATAAGAAAATAGGATTGAATCTGGATTTAACAATATGTCTGAGTAATCCTGTTCCAAATCAAGAATATTTTTGACATATCTGTAGTCTTCTTTGAGAACAGTTTTTGCCTACACACTTCTGCTCTGTACGAGTTGATTCACCCTATTGTTTGAGGCTAACGTTCGGCAATCACTCGTCACTACTTTGGCTAATTACTGCGTTTCTTTTACGGAGGTGGTGTGGTGAAAGGCAAAAATTGCAGGCAGCTTATTATAAAATGTAGGCTGCGCAGTCAATCACGGTTCGCGTTGGTAATTATCGGTGCAGAAAGCAGGAGGTGGAGGTGTGGAGGAAGGCTGAAAGGCTAATTTTGAAGACAAGGGCATAACAGAATTCTGGACAGATTTTTACAAACAGGCACTAAAGTAAAACTCATCTACTATTGGTCAAAGTGTTAGTCCACGAACTTTGATTTGATATTGCTGTAGAGTCCAGGGGAGGGACTAATGTAAAACTCAACTACTATTGGTCAAAGTGTTAGCCCACAAACTGTGATCTGATGTTGCTGTAGAGGCCAAGGGAGGCAGAAGAGTCTGATGATTTTTTTTAAACAATTTCTTTCCCTGACTTCTCTCCTAACCTCCAGTCTACAGCTTAAATTAATATTGATTGTTTAATAAAACTGCAACGGCTTTTCTCTTATATGCTTTTTTAGGGTCCCTCCCTGCAGTGAGCCCATGGTAAACAGCACCTTCATGCCCCTAGTCCAAAGAGAAAACCTGCAAACCCAAAAAGAGGAGAATTTTCTACCGGGATCAATGCCGCCGATCTTATTTAGGTTGCAATTACAGCCGTTTCTGATCAATTGGCTCCTCTTCTTGGCGGCAAAGTGGGGGCTTTGATCAATGACCACACGCATCCAGATGGGGGGCCCTGCAATCCTTGACTCGATCACTAACACGCTTCTTCTGCCTTTGTGTACACCATTGCCAAATACAAAGGCCTTCAAATGCCTCCGATCAATGAGCGGCCTGCCTCGGAGCGCGGTCCACATTATTTCATGGCCGCTAGTTGTAATTGATCAAAGGATAAAACGATTAGTGAAGGAATCTTTCTTGTGCGTATCTTTTTATTCTCCCATAAAGGCTCCTTGATTTTATTGGCTGGGATGCATCCTTGGGCGTGTCTGTGTGGTGTTTTGACCGTCAAATTAAGAGCAGGTGCTCTTCACGGATCAGCTAGCAGCAATTTACATTTTTGGTTGAAAATAGAAATATCAGAATAATGTAATAAACAGTCAAAAAAACAATTGGAAAAAGTGGTTGATTTAGATTTACTAACTTTCATAACACATGCATGTCTTTGGACAGTGGTGGGAAGCTGGAAAACAGGAGAAAATCCATAGTAACGCGCAGGGCTTGAAATTAACACAACGAGCCAAATGCTTAGGTGCTACTAACACATTCACTGACGGTTGTAATATTAAATTATGATAGTTAATTGTCATACATGAAACAACAGGCCCTTTTCCACTTGGGAGAATGGGTTGGGACGCCTGGGAACGGGTCTCCCCATAGAGAAATGTGTTTCCATTCTTCTGGGTGTAACACACGCATCAGGCACATGCAGCAAATGTTCAGTTAATAAATGATAATCATGTCTGAAGTGTATTTTAAAAACACAAAGATGTTACAAGTATTTATGAAAAAGATATGTGTAAATCCTGATGTGTATCGGGAAGTGAGAATGAGGCTAACGCTACATCAAGCTAGCTATACTATAAATCATTGACATAGATGTTTTGATTCACATAGATGTTTTGATTCACATAGCAAGAGCCATATAATAGGAAACGGATGATGATAACATACGCTAGCTTTACTGCGATAACTTTTGCACAATCAATGCACAGCAGTGAGCGGTTGCTGGAACTCTTTGGAACCGTTCAGCTTTGGGGTCTTAAATCAAGGTAATTCCCTCATAAAGTGATGCTTCAGTGTGTATTTCACAACTACAAAGGTTTCGTGCTTTTATTTTGAAAATGGATCAGATGTTTTGTATTTGTAACTCCTGACTAACTGTCTTTCTTCAGGGGATTGATACGGAAGCCCCTTCAGTGCCGCTGGAAATAGGTTCTAATAGGTTTTCTATATGGGGCACAGTTCTCCCCTCAATGTAAGATATAGGCTACTTTGCTAGCTTTTCCGCCGTTGAACAACATGTCTGATTGAAGAAGATGTGTTCGACTGTCAGGGTGTCAAGGCTTTGTTTATTTCCCAGAAGAAGTATGAATGTATTTTTAGAAACCCCCCAAAAACCTGCTCAAATTGTTTGGTCCTGTCTTAAAGAGACAGGCGCCTAATCAGAACGAGTCCAAGCGGGAGCTCCACAAAACAGTTTGTATTAGATCATTGTTGTGTGTTTCAAAATGGCAAAATGTAAAATTTGAAATGTTCAAAAAAGCATAATACAGGGCCTAAAACAGTCTAGTACCCCAGATAAAGATCTCAGCTGTACCCAAACCCACGCCTGAGTGTGTTCATACCCCTGTCCCGTGCGGTCAGCCTCACAAACACAATATTGTCAGAGCTAGGGCGGCCTGTATTCCTGAGGTGTTGACAGGTAGCACTCCTCCAGGACTAGTGCGACCACAGCACTCTTTACTCAAGACATGGCGCGACAGCCTGAGAATCTCAAAGACAACATGGGATCCTCTGCACATCAATAATGCAGCGCCTCTGACAAGGGCGGGAATCAAACTCACTCTGACTCTCCCTCCATCATCCATACCTCCACATCACCGTCTCAAAATCCCCCATCCATCTCCCCTCACTTGGTTAGCTTCTCGAGAGTGACAGAGCAGTGTGCCAAGCCTTGTGGGATCAAAACACATGTAAACAAATGGATCTGAATGCTGATAGAGTGGATAAACCAGGACTGAACCAGGTCTAAACTGGGGCTAAACAAGGACTTGACCAAAACTAAGCCAGGACTCAAACCACAAATAAACCAGGACTACACTGGGGCTTACCCAAACTAAACAAGGACTCAAAGCAGGACTTAACCAGGACTCAACCAGAACTAAAACTAGGAGTTAACTGAGAACAAACACCTAGATCAGGCTTCATGGAATGTCATAAATCTACTTCAAAATCAAGGCTAAATCAAGACTCAATCAGGACTTAACCAGGACTAAGCTGGAACAAAACCTGCACTCAACCAGGACCAGAAGTAAACTAGCACTAAAGTAGAACTAAATCAAGACCTAGATCAAGTTTCTTTGTTTTGGTATTGTCACAACTCTGCTTCTTTTAAGACTTAACTAAACCAAGACTAAACCAGGAACAGAACTCAATCAAGAAATGGAACCACTTTGTTATGGTATGATGGGCGATTGCCATAGCAGTGTACCAGGCTTTTGTGTGACCAAACCACATGTAAACAGTTGAAATGGATGTGAATGCTGATACAGAGGGTTAGTGGGGAGCGTGTCTATATGACTCCAGTATAATGCAGATTTGTTTGGGCTGTTAGCTGGAGGCAGTCATTTAGCTCGCCTGTCAGACACCGCATTGAACACACACAGAAGGAGCCTGAATGTCTGTCATAACCAAAGAGAAGCAGCATCTCCTGTCTGCGGCCATGACAGATGAAGGATCTCGGCATATACACAGCCAGGGGCCCGCGTGTTTGCATGTAGCAGCTACGCCTGTCACCAACTGCCATTCCTTTGTATTGCCACATAAATCTGGAATGGGGCGCTCCTCCCCGTCACTTCACTTGTGGATGTCACAAGAAGATGAAGAATAAATTCAGGTTTATTGCAATGCAGTTTTATTGGAAGTGTGGTAAGCAAAACAGCAGGCTGTAGTGGTCTGAATGTGATATCGGTGAGGGAAAAAGGCTGAAATTCTATTGGTTAATGTCTCTGTCTTTGTGATAGTTGATAGATAAACCAGAATTAAACCAGGACTATGCTGGAACTAAATGAGGTCTAAGATGGAACTAAACCAAGACAAAACCATGTCACCAAGACTCGGATAGGATTTAACCAGGATTCCACCAGAACTACAAAGGCACTAAACGAGGACTAAACCCAAACTAAACCAGAACTAAACCCAAACTAAACCAGGACTAAACCCAAATGAAACCAAAACTAAACCAGGACTTTACCCAGGACTAAACCCTAACAAAACCAAGGCTAAACCAGGACTCAGCTAGTATTAAACCAGGATTTAACTAGAACTACACCAGGACTAAACCCAAACAAAACCAGAACTAAACCAAGGCTAAACCATGACTTGGCAAGAATTTAACTAGGACACCTAAACAAGACTAAACTAGAACTAAACCAGAACCCAACTAGAACTCAACCTGAAAAAAAAACAGAACTCAACCTGAACTAAACCAGAGCTCAACCTGGACTAATCCCAAAATAAACCAGGACTAAGCTGAAACTAAACCAAGCCTAAACCCAGGATTCAGATAGGATTTAACCAGGACTCTTAATTCAAGACTAAACTAGAACTAACCCCAACTAGAACTCATCCTGAACAAAACCACAACTCAATCTGAACTAAACTATGTCTAAACCATGACTCAAAACTGAAATAAAACCAGTATTGTGCCTTTCTGAATGTAATATGTTAATACAAAAGCTGAAATTGGTTAATATTCTTTGTAAATCTCACTTTTTTACGATACTTGATAGATAAAAAAGCCTATAAAAACTCCTATTTTCCCACTGTCTCGTGAAATAATCCAGCCTTTGCCCACTCAATATTGCCTCTCTTTCTGCCTTTAGTGCAATCTAATGGACAAACACACGCAGCCATGTGGTCAAAAATGCTAATGGTGCATGGCTAACACAAGTGTCTCCTTTTGTCTGCGAACAGTTGATTCCTAGTGCTAAACCTGCAGTCTTAATGGCTATGACAGGCGTGCATCAACTCATCCATATAAACGCTGACAGACCCGTATTGCTCAGATATTACTTAGCTGTATTGCATTGCTTGCACTTGCAGCAGAAAAGGGCATATTATTCACAAATGCCATTTAGGAAGAGGACTTTGCCTGACTGCTCCTGTGCGGAATGGTTTTCTTCTGTTCCATATCCCGTGACCGCTTCCTTCACACAAGTCACTACGGGCCTATTAAATGCCAAGAAGGGGTGGGCGATATGGCGATAAAAAATGGAATCGTGGTATGAAGTTAGGTCAATCTGCTAATCCTTTGGGGCGGCCGGTTCGAATCCCCGCCCGAGTGTATACTGTCATTGTGTCCCTGGGCAAGACACTTAACCCACATTGCCTATGAATGAATGTGGTTGCGTGATTGGTATTTGGTGGTGGTCGGAGGGGCTGTAGGCGCAGAATGGAAGCCACACCTTTGTCACTGTGCCCCAGGGCAGCTGTGGTTACACAAGTAGCTTACCACCACCGGGTGTGACTGAGGAGTGAATGAGTAATGTAAAGCGTCTTTGAGGCTTGATAAAAGTGCTATATATAACCAATGTTATTAATCAGGGAAGATCGTTGAATTGTGATACAGTGCATTCGTGTGTGCTCCGCTCTCTGTCATTTTTACTGTAACAATGTCATTGTTCTATATTTTGATCTTAATAAAATCGTGATATTGCTTTTTTACCATATCGCCCACCCCTATTCTGTACTATATCTGATGACCGCCTGCTTCACACAAGCCACTACAGGCCTATTTAAAGCCATACCCTCCAAGTGAGACAAATTTTATTTAAGGCCCCCATTTTAGCGAGCAATAGCACTTGGCTTGATCATATTACGGATGAAAAAAGCCATGGCTAAGTTTGAGAAGAAATTCATTCCCAGTGCAACGGCAGTGGACTGTGTCAGGGAGCTTTGTGGGGTATTGGGAGCGGGAGGATGGGAGGTTTTATGAATTCCCTTACATTCAGACATGCAGACGCACACGCGCACTCGCCTTTCAAAGGAAGGCGTCACGCGTGAGGCCACAATCTCCTCATGAAACGGGAAACCACAAAAGAGGATTGGGATGGAGAGAGACACTTCCCCCTCTCTCCCGTCTCTTCTCTCCCTCATGCAGCGCTGGGAGGACCGGCCCCACATAAACTCAACCCGGACTAAACCAGGACTAGACTCAAACTGTGCTAAACCAGGACTTGACTCAATCTGGTCTAGACTCAATCTGGACTAAACCAGGTCTAGACTTAAACTGGACTAAACCAGGCCTAGACTTAACCAGGACTAAACCAGGACTAGACTCAAACTGGACTAAACCAGGCCTAGACTTAACCAGGACTAAACAAGGACTAGACTCAAACTGGACAAACCTAATGTTAAACCAGGAAAAAAAGCAGGCCTCAACCAGGACTAAGATGAAACTCAACCAGGATTCAACCTGGACTAAACCAGATACTAAACCTGGAAAAAAAATCTGGAAAAAACTATAGTTTAACTCAAACTAGACTCAACCCATACTAAAGTAGAACTAAAAATGGACTAAGCTAGAAACCTAACCAGGACTAAACTGGGCTCAACCTTGACAAAATCAGGACTCAACCAGGACTAAGCTGGAACTAAATCACGACTCAATCTGTACTAAAACAGGATTCAACCAGGACTAAAGTAGAAGAAAACCAGGAATTATTCAAGAACAAACTCATGTTTACCAGTGCCTATGCTGTCAGTTGTGTATATGTTTCAGTGAGGTTCCATTAGTCGGTGGATCGTCAGGCCCTGTGACTTTTGCACGTCTCGGGTTTTGCACTTTTCAAACGCGATGACAGTGTTATCCCGGAGCCCCATTAGCTGCAGGCTGTGGCTCACACCACAAACAGCCATGCAGCGCACACCGGGGAGAGGGGTGATGGGGAGGATTAAGGAAAGGGACAGTGGGTGCAAGAGTGGGGAGTGCTCTGGTGAGACTGGAGTGAACCGGCCAAGTAAAAGACTGAAGAGGGAATTAACAGTTGGAAAGACAAGAATAGGGCATTACTGGAAGGAGAACAGGGAATGGACTGTGAAGACTGGGGGAGGATGCAGGGGGGGGGCTGGGACTGCAGTACATCAGGACCCAGCCAGAACTAAACAAGGACAAAACCTAAACTAAACGTGAACCAGGACTCGGCCCAAAATAAACCAGGACCGAACCAGAACTAAACACACACATCGAGCTCTCCTAGCATCTATAGCCTGTCCGTCCTGGGAGTGGATCCCTCTATCATATGGTTCTCCCTAAGGTTTCTCTTTTTCCCATAAATTATTTTTTGCTTGTTTTTCCTGACCTCAATGGATGGTCTAAGGACAGGTTTTGTTTGTGTGTTTATTGATTGTCTATTAACTTTGTTTTATGTTTGCAATGGCCATGTTTATTGTTTACATCCATCTCTTTCTGTGAAGCCCTCTGAGGCAACTTTTGTTGAATTAACCTGGACTAAACCAGAACTAAACCCAGGACTCAACACGGACTAAACCAGACCTTTACCTGGACTAACCCAGCACTCTAACAGAACTAAACCAGGACTGAAACCAGGTCTCAACTGGAACTAGAAGGAGAACAGGGCCTGGTCTGTGAAGACTGGGGGGCGAATGCAGGGGTGGCCTCCTTTAATATGGTTGTTTAACAAACACCATTTGCATAGCAGCGTGGATGGAGTTCTGTGTCACACCTATTTACATACATTTGCATAAAATTAATCCTCTTCTCAATCTCTGCTGCAACTGTTTCTGATGCAGAGAATAAGTCAACAGAATGAAATGACACATCCCAACAAAGCAAACATATTGACACAGACTACACCGCACTACAGGGCTGGGACTGCAGGCATGAGGTTATCTCCACACTGTTTCATAAAGCAGCCGTTTTCCTCTCGGACATCAATAACACAGTTTTTATTTATTAGTCTGCTCCAGTGTGCACACACAGGAATAAAGCCCTGAGCAAGTTGTCAAAATAAAGCTAATGTTGGCCCCTCTGAATCTGAATTCAGCTCACATGCTGTCCTGCTGACCCCTTCTGCAGCAGATAACATGGTTTTAACTTTTTATTATTGACCACAGCACTGATCCGACAGCACATCCATTATAAACATGTAGTGTCTGAAGTTTATATAGTGGTCTACAGTGAATTCGAATGATGTGTCTGGGGCAACTGATACTAAGTCAATGTAAAGGTGGTTGATGCGCGTCTGGACCACAATAGATGTGACTAGTGTGGCGCCATAGTTGTGAATTTGCCTCATTCGACCATCCATCCATCCATTTTCTTCAGCAGTCTAAACAGAGATCTCCAGACTTCCCTCTCCAGACACTTCCTTCAGCTCTTCCGGGGAGACTCCAAGGAATTCCCTTGGAATCTTCCTTGGAGAGATATTATCCCTTCAGCATGTCCTAGGTCTTCCCCAGGGTCTCCTCCTGGTGGGAACATCTCACGACATACGAGCGATATCGCTGCTCAATCAACTTTTGAGTACAAGTAAACTAAAGTATTTTTGGTTGCTAGCTAGAGTTCACTGGCTCACTATTTACAGAAACGCTGACTGTTGGCTAGAATTCAACAACTGTAAAGAGAGTCAAGTCTGTATAGTCTTTCACCCATACAATGCTATTTAGATCAGCAAGGAAGCATTCTTTTATGTTTTTTTTCCAGATTTAGCCTTGCTTATATCTTAGTTAAGTCTCTATTGCCTTTTATAATAAAATGAACCCTGCATTATAAAAAGCAATCCACATATTGGCGCCCGAGCGTATACTGTTGTTGTGTCTCTGGGCAAGACACTTAACCCACATGGCCTATGAATGAATGTGGTTGTGTGATTGGTGTTTGATGCTGGTCGGCGCAGAATGGCAGCCACACTTCCATCACCACCAGTGTGTGTTTGTGGTGTGAATGAACAATGGAATCAAAATGCTGCGCTTTGAGAACACCGTGTGGCAATTTTAGTTTTTCTTTATGAGGATCTAAAGACAAGGGATGTCTTGGGACAGTCGTTTTGTTACCATCGCCAAGGAGGTCATGTTTTCAGTAAGGTAGGTAATACCTTGGCGGAGGTCAAGAGTGCTTTCTATTTTGTCTATTTGTTTGTCTTATTTTTTTA
The DNA here is from genome assembly GCA_036025475.1 of Philypnodon macrostomus. Classification (NCBI taxonomy): domain Eukaryota; kingdom Metazoa; phylum Chordata; class Actinopteri; order Gobiiformes; family Eleotridae; genus Philypnodon; species Philypnodon macrostomus. Next base: position 21,104 of record JAVQKC010042848.1, read on the forward strand.
TTATTGCATGCTTACATCTCTCTTTTGTGATATAGAACTATATACATTGAATCGATTTGAATTGAATTGACTAACCCTGATCTACAATAGTACACTGGCTGAGTGTGTATGCCTGTGTGATGAATGTTTGACACCCTGCCTCATGAATACTTCACACACTCCACTACATCATCAGTGTGTGCACCACAGTCGCACAATGACACAAACAGTGCAACAAACAATGAGCTCAATGTTGACTTTTAATAATTCATCTGTTTTCCCTCCCCAGTACTAGCTCATTGTCTAGTCTTAGACATTTTCTCAGTGAAATGAGGTCAGGCTACATTAATACGAGTTTCTTTTGTTATCTTCACATAGAGCCTACTGTAATACTTGATGTTGAGTCAAGAAATTGGGACGTTTTAACAAAACCTTAAAGAGGAAATGTGGTTCTTTTTTAACATTTTTCAATAGAAACACACAGAGACTGTTGTGGTGGTCGAGACCGGGCTTGGTCTTGAGACCACTATTTCACTGTCTTGGTCTCATCTTGGACTTGGACATAGTTTGACTCAGTCTTGTCACAGTCTCGGACATAGTGGTCTCGGACATAGGGGTCTCAGACATAGTGGTCTCGGACATAATGGTCTCGGACATAGGGGTCTCAGACAAAGTGGTCTCGGACATAGTGGTATCCAACACAGTGGTCTCGGACATACATCTTCTCCAATCAGATATGTTGTTAAATGGTGGTAGCAACAATGCTTCTCTGAGTGCATTTGTTGACAGTGCAGGAGCAGGCAGGAGCACTTCCTAAACACAAGTTTGGGTATGGACTTGAGGTAGAAACAACATTAGGACATTGTTAAAAGTTCATTTTGCAGAATACAGGACCTTTAATGTGGTCTCAGTAGATAAACCTGGAGTGATTTAAATGAAACTAGTCTGTCCTAATTGTACTTTCTCCAAATCTGTGGTGCATAAAGACCCGTGCACTAGCTGTCCTTTCAGCCTTGATTTAGTTTACTGCTCTTAAAAACCCTTACCCAAGATGCACAGCTCTGCAGATCTGTCACTAGTGTTAACTGTTGTTTATTACTCACACTTCTCATTTAAACAATATCGGCCTTTTTCTTTCCCACTAAAATGATGATCTATAAAACTCTTCAATGAGTGTTCACGTTCTACATAACTTTTGTTTTTCTTTATCTTAGCTTTATTGTCTTATTATATAGCCAGTACTTCAAAGTTTGAATTGACTGCTCCTAACCCTAACCTTCCTCTTTTTAGTCCATGTGCAGGGCTTGATGTAGCGGTGTGCAATAGGGCTGCACGATATGGGAAAAACATGCAATATTTGATAATTGATATTTGATATTCAATATTGCTATATCGATATTATTTGTGATTCCCTCTTGTGGGCACTTAGTAGTAATATTAGCCATGTTAGTTCAGATTACCTGGCCTGGCACACCTGTGGGCGCCAGGTCTCCCAGTAGTCAGGTGTCTATTTAGGTTACACCTCCACCTTTAGTAAAGACGGGCCAGAAGCCAGAAGATACACACACGCACACCCCATAGTATTGTACAGTTTCTTTATTAGTTCTTGTTTGGGACCCCAGTTTGTAACATATTGCAATATTATTATTATTTTTTTGGCTTTTTCTGGACAGCTAGTTAAAAAGAAATCAGGAAGAAGAGCAGGGAGTGAAATATGGCTAACTACCGTGAGCCGGACTCAAATTCATGACACATGGGGAGGATTGTAAGCTCTGACCATGAGCCGCATGCTCTACAGAGTGAGCTAAACCACGGCCTGACGGAGCTGGAGGAAACTGACACTGACTTTAATGAGTTCTATTTGTTACAGCAGGCATAAAAATTTAGTGGGGATGAATTACCATACATCCTATGGTGACTTCTATTTTTTTTTTGTACTTTTTGGATAGCAACATCAAACCTGAACTAGTTAAAACATAGGATAGAAATCAATCCGGCCAAAGTGACTTGTGGTAGTCAAAAATTAAATCTCTATAGGCGAGATCCTTCCACTCACTCATTTCAATTAGTTGCCGGTGGCTGTACTAAGTGACAGCCGAAGAGTAGTAAACGCGCTTGACTCTGATCATATTTCACCAGTGCTTGGGTGGCTTTTACAGCGGTGACCTTAAAGTGTGGATAATCAGCTGCTGCCTGTGGCCTGAGGATGAGGAAGACACACATCTTCACCCTTCAACTTCACCAACTCTGAGCCGTATATCGCCTTTATCACATGCCATGAAGCGGGTTCGCGATCCCATCCCACATGCTCCGGGATGGTATAACTTTTTATGAGAATTTGCTGATCTACCGAGGAGTTTATTGATTTCATCTTCTTCCACTCTTTTGCTGATGATTTTTCACTCCCATCCCACTCCTGGTCCAAAGTCAGATGAATTCCCAATCCCATCCCACCCCAGAACATTGTTTTAGTGTACAATTTCAGACTTCCTAAAACTGGATTAGATCTGGTTTATGTTTAGTTGTTTATGTTCCCTGTTTGCACTTGGTTTAGACTTGATTAGTTTAGATATGGGTTGTTGTTTATTGGCATATTGGTTTTATGAGCATTCCCTCTCCTACCCAATAATTTTTTCAAAATTCACTCCCGTCCCGCAGGAGTCCCAGTAAAATGTCATGAATATAAAAATGCCTCTCTATGTCTTTCTCTCCGCTCACAGACTCACAGTCAGTCCGAGCGCGCCTCAGTCCAGTCCTCAGTGCAGTGTGTGGGCGGGGCTCAGTTCAGGAGCTCACTTCCTTTCGATCCTGCCACGCGCTTCAAAACACATGTTCTAGGGGCTGCTCTCTTTGTGAGAATGAGACACTCACAATCACGGAGGAGAACGAGGCAAAGAAGCAGCGGCAATGAGACTCAACTCTCTCAAATGCCGAGATGCATTGGGCTTGGACGCACGAGTGACGTGAGCTTCAGAAAAGGTTTAGTGAACAATATGATAAGACCAGCAGCATTGGCCCGTGGAAGGACAGGTTAAAAGCATTATATAAGGCCCCAGTCAGAGCTGGGCTAAGAACAGGCAAAGTCCTGGTACAAACAAACCGTGTGCCGTCAGGACACTTTGCTCCATCCTGATTGGCTGATGTTTTTTGGAGTTTATAAAAAGGTGGAGTAAACGGGGCTGTCCTCGAGCCTGATGATGGTCAGTTGGACCGAAGAATATAAAACATATGAAGAGTGAACATTATTAAGTAAAAATAATAGATCATAGGGGGAGAAATTGTGCTGGCCACCATCCCAGAACAGTGGGATCAATGTGTGAAGAAAGTGCACTTTGTGATTTTGTGCTTGGGTTAATCATACAATGCAGCTATCATCTCCCTATTGCTCCTCATCCTCTCTTCCTTCTCTTTTTAGTAAAAAAAAATCTCCCACTACGAGCTGACATTTGAAAAGCTAACGCGTTTAGCCTGAGGTGTGGGCGTTCAGAACCGGGCACTGTCCACCACACACACCTTATCGTAAGTGGTGCTGAAGCTGTTAAAGTCCCTCAGCTTTCCCGAAACAATCGAAGAATCAAGAACTCAATGGTCCAATCAGCGTTTTCCTCTGCACACACACTCGTGCCTTGTCAGTCAGCGGTACACAATACTACCATTCACACAGTCCATGAGCTAAGAAAATGGTAACTGCTTATATGCCAGGTAATTATGTTTTTCCTGGTTTGGTAATTGCAGTTGTGCTGTCAGCCTTCGGTGTAAGTAAAGGGACTGAGGCAAACCATGTGATTCAGTGTGGTGTGATATGAAGGCAATTCTACACCATTTAACCACATGAACCCTAAGCCTATTTTGAAGACCACTCCTCGGAAAAGCCAAACCCATAAAGAAACAACTATAATTCAGAAACCCCAAGGTGTATTTGATTAATATTGGTGTCATTGTAAAAGGGATCAAAGTAGATGTGTTAGTGTGTTATTATATTCATGTGTTACTGATATAGAGAAAATGAAGATGGTACACAGGTAATAAATACATAAATGAATAAATGCTGTTTTAGGATCAGTAAGTACAATATAGCACATAAACAGAAATAAACAGAGTATTTGATTGCTCTATATAATTGGTTCTCAAACTGTGGCACGGGTACCACTGGTGGTATATGTGCTCTCTTTAGTCCAGTGTTTCTCATACCTTTTCAATCCAAAGACCACTTTGTCAGAAAAACCTAACCCCCAAGACTTAGAGACTGACACCAAAGAGTGGGTCTGTTAGTGTCAGACAAAATTAAGGCTAAATTGGTCTAGTTTTCACATTAGAAGTTCATTTATCTGAGCTCAGAGAGTCTTGTGGTCAGTTGAGAAACACTGAATAAAATCAGATTTCTTTGTGACATCTTCCCGCGCAGACCACTAGCCTCAGTTTGAGAAACACTGCTCTAGTCGTACTTGTTTTTGTCCTGCTTAGTCCTGCTTTAGAGTTTCCTGCTTAATCTGTCTTAATCTGGTTTAGTCCTGGTTTTTAGTCCTGGTTTAGTCTTCGTTTAGACCTGGTTCAGACCAGTATCTGGAAGACTAAAGGGTATCTGGAAGACTAAAGGGTATCTGGAAGACTAAATATTTACTAAGGTGGTATTTGGTGTGAAAAAAGACTTCGAGAACTGCTCTAAATCACTTGTATTTGTTGTTTTAGTACCTCTGCCCAGGAGGTCATGTTTTCGGCAGCGTTTGTCCGTCCGTCTGTCCGTTCATCCGTCTGTCTGTAAGTGACTAGCAGTGAACTAGCCAATGACAGGGAAACCAGAGGGGGCTAATATACTGGGTAATCGGGATTGAAATGGGATTCAGCTGTGGGTGTACAGGTGTACAGATTCCACGGCGGGAAAACAGGGTAGTAGGTAGAAGGTGGGCGGGAATGGGTGACGCCGGACATGAACCTAGAGTGGCTGAATGCAAGACAGGGAAAGGACTGGACAGAACCATGACAAGGAACAATTGATTCTATTTTGGGAGTGATCTGAATCACGGTGTGGATCCAGGATTTTTTTCAAACAGTCTGTTACAGGTGTCATGCCATTATAACACACAGTTTGTTGCCCCTATGAGAGCCCCTGTTGCCCCTATGAGGGCCCCTGTTGTCTCTGAATCAATACACAACAGCACTGTCAGTTTTGCAATGACAGTGGTTGGCTGTCTCAAATCTCAATATTTAGATCCGCTTGTTTTAAGAGCGTTTCGGGTAAATGATCTGCCTTGGTGGAGGTCTTTCTAGTTTGACTTTTGACTCCAGTAATGTCACCCCTGAGATTTATTCAAATTTGAATATGAAAAAGCAGAATTAATTTTACTGTATAGCTCCCACAGGTGGTAGTAGGTGTGTTCACTCCCCTCTGTCTCTGTTTGACGTACAGTTTCACACTAAATGCTTCCATTCTCTGAGCTTTATTCATGAACAGACTGCTCAAGGCTGTGCACTACTTCACCTCAGGGCAAACTGTAGGAAAACACAGTTGTGTGTGTGGGGGGGGTGTGTGTGTTTGTCTGTGTGGGGGTGTGTGTGCGTGTCTGTGTGGGGGTGTGTGTGCGTGTCCTGCTGATGTCAGAAAGAAGACCTGTCATTCACACAGTACCATCACAACAGGAAGAGACATCAGAATGTGACACATGTCATTATGACAGCTTACAGCAGCCACGGAGAGGCTGACTGACACACACGGTCTACACGTTCTGTGGTATAGACAAAACAGACAAACTGTAGATATAAACGGATAGACGTCCTGTAGATATAAAACAGACAGAACATAGACAAAACAAACTGTAGATATAAAACAGACCGAGAACAGATAAACCTTTGAAGGAACTGCGTCCAAAGACACGGCCTCTGAATTCCAGACCACTGGCCTTCTTTTGTCCAGAATTCAGATTGTTAATGTAATTATTCACATTATTAAAGTAGGATATTCTTGTACTATATTTGTTTTTATTTGAACTGGTGTGCAGGTGCCTTTCACTGAATTCCCTTGACCAGTTTGTCCCTGTGATGTGCCTGAAGGCCGCTGACAAACACTTTGAGCTCTTTGTACACTTCTCTTTGATCACAGTGGCACACAAGCTCAGTAAACACCAAACCGCCATATTTTAAGGATTAATTCACCAATATGGCTTTGTGTGCTAGCGCTAATATTTTCATCTCTTGCAGTCTGTGCGTGTGCCCAAGTATGACATCTGCTGCTGACAGAATGGTTTTCGGCCGGGCGAGTCGGTCTAGACGTTTTCACTTTGAGATGGGGAAAAAGACTGTGTGGCTGAGACTTTGCCATGATGTCTACATTCAAATAGATGGGACCAACGAGGATGAGCATGTGGTGGGTGGAATAAAAGGATATTCCTCAGGAGATGCTGCCACGACACTATAAATGACGTGACCGTGCGCACACAATCTAAACGTATGCAGACAGGGGGCCAGCCCAGTGAGTCTGTGGGATGGTGGAGGATCCATGTGCAGGACAGGCTTTTGCTGCTGGCTTTATGGTAAGAACAGCCGGGTTTGGGAATCACTTAACTTCTGTCAGGAGCTGTTATGTCTCTGTGAGCCTGGGGGACAGAGGAAGACAGAGTGTGAGACATGCACACAGCACACACCAACACAAAGCCTGGCAGATGTTAGCAACAACACGGCCTTTGTTTAGACTAGTGTCTTTTGTTTTCTCATTACTATTATTTCCTCAGTGCCAGCATTCTGACACATAACTCCCCTAACCGTAAATGACACCATAATAAAACAATATAAATATTAATGTCCACATTTCAGGCTTATTTTGCTGGCTAATTGCTGGGTTGCAGGTGACATCACAACATTCTATAGCCCATCCATCCATCTTCTTATCTGCGGCCAGGTCGCGGAGGCAGCAGTCTAAGCAGAGATACCCTCTCCCCAGACACTTCCTCCAGCTCTTCCGTGGGGATTCCAAGGTGTTCCCAGGCCAGCCAGCCGAGAGAGATAATCCCTTCAGCGTGTCCTAGGTCTTCTGTGTCTCCTCCCGATGGGACATACCCAGAACACCTCCCAAGGGAGGCGTCCAGGGGGCATCTGAAAAAGATGCCCGAGCCACCTCAGCTGGCTCGATACATTTTAATAGATGTGGGGCAGGAGTTTTGTGTGGAGTTGGACAGATAGAGGGGAATAATGGAACCTGTCACTAACGAAATTATCAGATTCAAAATGTTTTTTGGAGGGATATTTTTTATAAAAATCCCATACAGTTAATACAGAATTCTGGCCCCTGCCCCCAATCTGAGGGTATGTCATCGTCACATTCTAGAATCTGAAAACAACCATTTGAACCTTGCCAAAACCTGGATGGAGAGCCTCCAGGAGAGCATGCGGCCCATATTCAGAGCTTGAAATGCTCGCCCCTGTGTCGTGAGTTTGAATCTGGCTTACAATAGTTTGTTGAATGTCACTCCCCACTCTTCTCCCTTGTTTTCTGTCGCCATACTGTCCTATCAATAAAAATAAAAAAATATTTTTTTTTAAATTACAAAAAAATAATAATAACTTTCCAGATTTCATGTTTTTGTCAAGTTTACATTACTTTTTAAGTAAAAATGTCAGTTTCAAGCCTATAAAGCTCATTTAAATTTTTTAAACAGTTATCAACAGAAAACAATAAAACCTTACTTTACTTATTTTGAAGTAACTGTACTCTTACTTGAGTAAAATCTTGGAAATCTAGTAAGAGTATTTAATTACATTTAATTAGTATTTAGTAACAGCTTTATGTGAAAAATGTGATGATTTTTTAAAATATTTTAAACATTTTTAGTTTATCTTTTGAAAATATCAAAATCTGTTAATCTGACATTACACTCAAACAGTTACTCAGTACTCGAGTAGTTTTGTCCCCAGTACAGTTCTACTCTTACTTCAGTAATTATGTGAATGAGTACTTTTTACTTTTACTTGAGGAACATTATTGGCTATTCTATTCACCTCTGAACCTAATATATCCATGCATGGCTTTCATGGACATTCACAGGTAATGGAAGTACTGAATGGATTTAGATGGAAGGTCTGAAATGGTTGATTTTCGTTTTTGAGTGTGATCTGGAGCATCGTCTGGATCCAGGACTTTCAAGAATAGCACCTGTTGACATTTTCAGGGAAGATCAGAAGAAAAGAGTTAGCCGTTACTCTGGCCAGGCTATATTGGGACCATCAGAAGAGTGTGATTTTGTGTGTTTGCTGTAGTGTGATCTCCGTCTGTTCCTACACCTCCTCCTCTCATCTCAAAGGTCAGCTCTTCACTGTGTCACATGAAGTTTATTTAGCCCAGCGTCATCCTCACTCTGGCCTGTCACAACAGTTTAGCTCAGGACTATACACAATACTTGCTTTGTTTCCGTTCCTCAGTTATGCCACATAGTCAAAAGATAATGACTACTGCAAATAACAGGATCCGCCAGGGACGCCAGGCGATGTGGTAAAAATATAATATCACGTTTTAATTAAGTCAAGATCACCATTTTTTTATTGTCTTACACAGAAAACTACTGCTATGTCAGTATCTTCATAAAAGCTTTTTAACTACAAAGTGTAGTTAAAATCATTGACTATAGGGCACTGGGTGCAGTGGGTAGACATTCGCCCTGCAACCAGAAGGTTGCCAGTTCAACTTCCTGCCAGAGCCTGTCGTCTTCCTGGGCAAGACACCCACATTGCCAATGAATGAATGTGGTTATGTAATTGGTGATCGGTGTCAGAGAGATCGTAAGTGCAGGCTCTCTGTCAGTGTGCCCCAGGGCAGCTGTGGCTACACAAGTAGCTTACCACTACAGGGTGTGACTGAGGAGTGAATGAATAATGTATGAATATGTAAAGCATCTTTGAGTTGAGAAAAGCGCTATATAAAACCAATGCATTATTATTATTATTATTATTATTATTATTATTATTATTATTATTATATCATCCTAATTTTGAGTCTGGTCTTGGTTATATTCTCTATTTTTGGTTATTTATTTCTGATATTACAAAGTTAGAAAAAAAATAAAAAAATGTATTAATATCGGCGGGTATAGGGCATCGGTTGATCCACAAAGCCCAGATGTCAGGATCGGTGGATCTCTTTCAAACTAAACAGCTAAGCAATGATTTGTTGTGGAAAAAGAGAGAGATTGGCTGATAGGAAGTAGAATGGCTGGAAATGGAAGGGAAGACTTCTACTTCACAAAATATGCACAAAAATATGTTATTGTGTTCAGCTCAATTACTCCATACCACACATTCACTTCAAGACTCAGGGATTCTTCTGTTGCTTCTTATCTTGTATTTTATTATATTCCCTTTAGACTCTTGTATGTTCTGTCTACAGATCCTCTTTTCATGTTTTCTGCATCAAAGTCTCAGTACACACACAGGCATCCATGACTGTTATTGTTCCTGGCTCCCATTCGCTCGCAGGTGAGCGGAAGAAAGCATGTGATGAGATTTAGTTTAAATCCAGCCATTATCTTTACACTCGCAGAGCTGAGGCTTTGGGGCGCTGTTCCGTGTTATCTCACAAATTTCCTTGATGTGAAGCCGACTGTGCGAAATTCTTCTTCTGCCAGACGTAATACAAATGGAAGAGAGAAGTACAAGAAGGAGAATCAGTCGCAATTAACATCAGCTTTTTCAAAACAGGCTATACTTGCAAAATATTATATATATATAAACACTGGGCTGTGGGACCAATGGGCCTAATTGTCAAATGTAGGACCAATGGGCCCACAGTGGGAATAGGCTGACCCTAGTGTTATGATAATCATTGGATTAAATGTACATTTTATGAAGCAGTATTCTTCTGGGAAAGGCAAAAATAAAAAAATAAAAATCAACTAAAATCATTATAAAATCTAAATCGGGATCCTGGCTTAATAAAAATCGTTATCATAATTTTTACCAAATTGCTATTGCTGTTAATTAACAAAAGAAAATGTGTAGACATTAAATCTACTGGTAGATATGGAATGTATTTCAAAGTGTAAAGAGTAAATGTACTACCAACCTCTGTCTATAAAAAGCAGTAACCTCCATTTGCCATCTTCCTCTTGGGGCTTCCCTCTTCCTGCTTTTTATATCCTCCTCACCCAAATATGAGACTTTGAACTCCCCAGCGAAAGAATCAAACGGCCCGCTTGTTAGAGGATTGCTGGATTGTCAAGTCGTATTAAGCAAGTCAGACCGAGAGCTGTGAAGTGGGCTATTTAAAGGCGTTAAACCAAATGAACATAAATGTTTTTTGCCAAATAGCCCAAAGCCACAGTCAAGGCAGATTAGCTGTTGGGGGGGGTGCAAACTGAAAATTGAAGTCAGATGTGTTAGACTAAAAACGGAAATCTTTGCCTGCCTTGGCTCTTAATTATCTGCGTCTTGTAAAAAACCTGGTTTGAAATTAGCGGATGGTGCTAGCTGGCAGCGGTAATGGCTGTCATTAGTTCTCGTCTGCTTTAGCTATTGTGGTCCTTGAGCGGCTATTGTCCTTGAAGCTCGCGGCTAATGCGAGCGGAGTGTACCGGGCTGCTCCGGTGCTGCCAATTAGAATGATGGCCGCCTGTCAGACTGATCCAATAGTGTGCTTCTCTTTTTCTGACCCCATCACCCCTGACCACCACAGATCTATGGTGTGTCCTATAGACCCTTCTTGTGTTAAGGAGACATTCTGAAGAGTGGCACCATGAATTAAGCGAACAGTAATATATTTTCTATGGAGAAATTAGATGGTTTTGGCAAAATACATATAAGCTACAACATATAGACTCTTTAAAATGTTGGTCATATGGAATGTTCAAAGTTCTGGAATGGAGGCAAAAAAAGTAGTGTTTGTGGTGAGGGATAGAATAATTCTGAGCATACAATAAAAAAAAAAACTATTGTGGTCGTCCAGCATTTCTGTAAGGACTTGTCCAGTAAAACCTAAAAATATATATTTTTTTACCACCAGCCAAAAGTCTAACTGTTACTAATGTGTACATTAAATAAACATACATGTGAGGTACATTCACTAATGTTTCCTAACCAGGCTCTGACATCACCTACATGT